>QFDD01003178.1:0-20024 GCA_006871305.1 Vachellia collinsii | reverse complement strand
TGTTGTTGTTGTGCAATGTCTTGTTCTAGAAAATGTATTTTTGCCCCTCAAGGGTGCATTTGTTATGATGAAAATTTGAGGATGAAAAAGGAAAATCACGATTCTCCATTGCTCAAGCATGTGTGGTAGCGAATATTTTCCAATAACCTAATTTTCCACGATTGATCATTTTCCGGCTTTTAAGAAAAATTGGTTCCCACCAATTTTGGTGGAAACTATTTTCAAGATGGGAAGCTGCCAAAGATCCATTTATCCTTAAAATTTAAACAAAAAAGCCCGGTACCTTGAGGGAGTCGAACGAAGTTGGCAATTTGAGGGGAGAAGTGCACATGTTATGCCTCTGCTTCATGAACCATAATGGGATTTCAGAAAAAGACAAATAAGACGGGACAATTTGATGATTTTGTTTTGGATTGCTTGCTTTTTTCTACTTATTATTTATTTAAATTAACTTATTTTAAATGATTACACGATGTTAGAATTAAGTATGTGAGAGAAGTTTTGTCACAATTCATATGAAAGTGTTTGATTGTACCATACATAGTTGACATCAGTTATGATCTTATATAAACTTCAATTTTTTTTCTTGTTTATATACACAAACTTCAATTTTATTATAAAAGATGTGAATGTCCAAAAAAATGGTTTGGGTTAAGTCAGTTTTAGGTCCAATTAGCAAAGTCAGCCCAATTTGTGATCCACTGGCAATCTCAGCGATTAAAGACCCCAGGGGAGCTCACGTCTGCAACTAGCTTCAACGATCATGCACTTTGACGACGCAGGAGTCTGTCCACTCACCCACGACAGTCCTTGACTCTCCGCAGACTTCGGGTTGAGCAGTTGTGATTCAAAAATCTAGCATTCACGACACCAGGATTCTCGAGGGAACGTTGAACCTACCCAACAATCATGGATCCTTGATCCTCTCCATTTACTCTCCCTGTTGCAATCATTAAGGACACTTTTTGATTCACCTGGAATGACTTTGTGTAATAAGATATTTAACACTCTGTACACAGCTTGACGCTAATAGATTGAGTCCAACTTCGATTAATATTGTACTGTTTCTGTCTTTGCATCAGAAGCAAACCCTACAATTCCTTTTATACTGTTGATGCCCCAATTCTTTTTCTCTTTTAAGCATTAACCAAATTTTGCACAAACAAGATGTCATATTCTTTTTAATTTATAATGTTGGTTTTATATTTAACCAACGTTAAATCACAAAGATGTAATAACAATGATTAAGCTTTTGCAGAAGTGTGTTGTTATTTTTGAACGTTGATGACCTAAGGAGTTTGTTCACCCACAATACAACTCTATATTGGCTTAAAACTTCCTTAAACTGTAAATTAGAGAATTTGGATTGAATGCAGATTTTGCAAATCTCATCAGTGGAAGCCCTGCCTAGTTGCCCTTCCCTTTACTGGTCTATTTATTTATTTATTTATTCATTTTTTCACTGTTTCGCTGCTTTATGAGATTGTGAGAATCTCCCAGAAAAGCATATTGAAATATTTCCGCCCTTTTATGTAGTGGGAATTCTAAGCACTGCAAAAAAAAAAAAAAAATCACTGAGAATTACAAGAGTTATAAATACCCAAATTTACTTGGCCTTAGTTGTGTACTTTAATTATTTAACTTTTATATTTAAAATTAGGGAGGGTACTATTTTTGGAACTAAAATATACCATCATTCATCCATATATACCCATTTGCTGGATGATTAGATCCAAAAACTTCTTTATTCAATCCCTACATAAGATTGTTGAAAAAAAGGAAACACAACTATAACGATCTCGATTAAGGCCTGTAGCATGGTAATTGCAAAACACGTTTAGCACTTATGTCTCACAAATTAGGCTTTTAAAACACGTTTTTAGGGTTTAACACCGATTTGATTAAGTTAATGAACCATGCTAATCATGTTATATATAAATATTATTATGTTTTTTCAACAAAAGGAATCACCAAAAATTGGATCCCCATGTGTGTGTGTATAGATATATATATATCACTTTTTTCCGCGTTGCACTTTGAATAAAATTACTTTCAATAGAAAAATGCTTATCTTAAGTAAAAAAAATATGGGTTTGTGAGTTCATTGTGTCACTTTTTTTTTTTTATATAAATGAGTTTGTTGTTTTTGAGTGGAACTCAATAATTTTTTATGTAGTGCCTTCCATGTTATTTAAGCTATTTAAATAAACACAATTTAAATTACATAAGTAAATACATCTATATTTTTAATTTATATCCTCTGAAACATCTTTAATAATTTCTCTCTTTTTGATAAAGTAACATCTTCTCTTATCTTCTGTATCTTTTAAATTATTTGATTCTAAATATCTTTATTAAAGTGAACTTAAATAATATGACATCAATTAATTTATATCCTATTGCCGACCTGTAGTATAAAAAAAAATAAAAATCCAAAGGCCCATCAGAGGACCGCAGCGCCAAGATCTGCAATTTTTTTTTTTTTTTTCAAATCAAACAAAACCGAATCAAGATTCATTTTCTTTATATTTCCAATATTTAGTTCATATTAAGCTGTTTCTAACATATGAGACCCGAATTCAAATTCATTAGCTCCCTTCATTTTTTTTTTTGGACCAGTTTCACTCAAGCTTCAAAACTTGAATATAAAATGAACGATAAGGTAGACATTGTTCCTATTCATTGTCCCTAAAAGGAAATTAGAACAGGGCAGTTGGATCACGTTTTAATCGGGGTTCATTAGAAACAACAAGCTACTTAAGTTAAGATACTTATATATATTATTAATCCTTCAATCAAATTTCAAATGGCTTCATAGTAATTATCAGAGTTAAGAGATAAAAATAATTTAAAAGTTTTCTTCAATTGGCATTGGGCATTCAGAAATTTTTCAAAAGAGACAATATTGCCCCTGCTGTTTAAAATGTTAGTTTTAACCGTTAAAATTGACTAATTTATTTACATTATATATTATTCAACTAACGGTTGATTATTTGACAATTTAATGAAAGGGTAAAATTGCTCATTTTTAAAAACTTTCGGATATAAAATGACCCCAAAAAAATTCATGAGGCCAGTGCCTATAAACTAAAATTTTCGTGTTATTTTTGTCCCTTTACCCTGATTATTAATACTTTCATTCTCTTGCCTAAATAGGGTTTTTTTTAAATTGATTTGTGACTGAGGATGTGGATGATGTTGAGTACTATAAATAGCAAAGCACATGACTGAGATCCACGAACTAAGCCAAGCAAACAAGCATTCATTGGCAGATTTATACTAAAGCAAGTCAAACTTGTTCAAATTATGCGTCCCTTGGCCGATTATCGTCCCAATATTTGGGGATACCATTTCTTCAACTTCGATTCTTCTCATCTCCCGGTAATTATTCTTCTTTTTCTCTCACCTTGCTTAACACGCTACATGTGAGATCATTTTGCGTACTTTTAATGGAATCGCAATAGAGGAAGGTGCCACAATTCGTTTCGATGTCGTCATCATCTTGTTCTTGTTTTTCTGTGCATATATAGAAAAATCTGATTAATTTTTGAAAGTGCAGAATGGAGAAAGGGAAGTACTAAAGCGATTTCAACATCTGAAAGAGAAAGTTCGAAAGTTGATACTAGCACCAATTGAGGACCTTACAGAAAAGCTCAATTTGATCGACAGCGTTAAACGTTTAGGTGTGTCTTATCATTTCGAGAGTGAGATTGAAGACATGTTACAAAACATGCACAACAACCCTCCACCAACCAAAGGCAAAGATCTTCACACCATTTCCCTCTGGTTTCGCTTGCTTAGGCAACAAGGTTATCATGCACCATCTGGTACGTTAAGTAACCAACACTATTCATATTTAATTTTCTTTAATTAACTTCTCATCCAACTATATATATATATATATATATTAGACCTTCTCGTTCCAGAAAGTGAGACATGTATGTGTATGCAGACATATTTGAGCAATTTAGGGACGAAAATGGAGATTTCAACAAGTCACTGGAGGACGATGTGGTGGGGATGCTAAGCTTATACGAGGCTGCATATTTTGGCATCCATGGAGAAGATGTTCTTGACCAAGCTATTAGCTTCACTTCCTATCACCTCAAGTCAAGGTTGGGGGCCATGAACCCTAATCTTGCACGAAAAGTAAGTCATGCATTGAACTATCCTATTCGCAAAGGAGTGCCAAGATTGGAATCCAGATATTACATTCCCATCTACTCAGTTGAGACTTCTCCAAGTGACCCACTGCTAGAATTGGCCGTCGTGGACTTTCACATTGTGCAGGTTCTGCACAAACAGGAACTGCAGCATGTCACAGAGTAAGACTAGCTTTCTGAATCAAATCTTTATAAAGTCAGGGTATCATATTAAAAAGAACGGAAAAGCTTAACATGTTTTATATTGCAGGTGGTGGAAAAAGTTAGACTTTGCGAAGAAGGTGCCATATGCTAGGGACAGAGTAGTTGAAGCATACTTTTGGCCCTTGGGTGTATATTATGAGCCTCCGTATATTATTGGAAGGACAATAGTGGGCAAGTTAATTGCCGTTACATCTGCTGTTGATGATACGTATGATGCATATGGCACCCTTGAAGAACTTGAACTCTTTACTGAAGCAATCCGGAGGTTAAATTACAATTAGATCCTTTAACTACTATTTTTCGCATTTCTAGTTGATCAACAAAGCTGATATTGTTACTTCTTTAAAATTGTTTTTCAGATGGGACGCTAGTCCTTTAGATGCTGTTCCGGAATGCATGAAAATGGTATTTCATGCAGTGTTAGAGCTATTTAATGAAATGGAGTTGTTGACCATGAAGGAAGGAAAATCAGGCTTTGTTCCCTATGTTAAAGAAACTGTAGGATATTTAATGCCAACATCAAATTTTATTTATTATGTTTAAGTTTGATTGGAAAGTTCAACCAAGTTGGTGAATAATATGCTTGTACTATGTAGTTTCAAAAGCTTGGAGAAGCCTATCTAGTTGAAGCCAAGTGGTGTAACCAAGGTTACATCCCAACGTACGAAGAGTACATGGAAAATGGAGTAGTGACATCTTGTTACCCTTTGCTCGAGATCGCTTCTTTCCTTGGTCTTGGGAACTTTGCAACCAAACACGTGTTTGATTGGATTTCCAATGTTCCGAGAATTGTGAGAGCTTCGGCTATTATCTGCAGATTTACCGATGACTTGAGTTCTCACAAGGTACAACATTAATGATTCAAATCATATACAGATAATTAACATACATAAGTTATGATGATGCTCTTATTATTAGTACTGAGTTTGTGGTTTTGGTGAATTGGTGGTAGTTTGAGCGGAAGAGAGTCCATGTTGCTTCTGCAGTGGAGTGTCTGATGAATCAGCATGGGATTTCAGAAGAAGAGGCCTACGGAATTCTGCAGAAGGATTTGGATAATGCGTGGAAAGATATAAACGAAGAGTGCTTGAAGGCAGAAAAAGTTGTTCCGAAGGTTGTGCTCGATTGTGTTGTGAACTTCTCAAGCATAATAGAGCTTGTGTATGGACACTTTGCAGATAAATACACAAATGCTGAACTGCTGAAAGATCATGTTGCAGCATTGGTGGTGGATCCCGTCGATAATTTACAACACAAATAGATGCTTTAGAGGCATGATTTGCAATTAGTATTAATTAAAAAAAAGTTTGTGTGGTGTGTATCAATAAGTGGGAACCACAATAATGCTCTGTTGGATTATTGATGTTATAAGGGATTTGGGATTTGATTGCTATTTGTGCGCCTTCAAAGGATAATGTTATAAAACTTTGAAGCTATCCAAATGGTTTATATATGTCCCCCACACATTGGCTTTATTAGGTAGTGACCTCTGTTGGGATTCTGTACGTCTCTGACCTGAATATGCGATCGTGCTGCAAGTCCCCAAGAGCTCAACTCACATTTTGCTTTTCATTTCTCCAACTTTAACGATCCATCTACTTTTATTATCTCTATTAGTACAGCAAACCCATAATTTCTTGGTCAAGACCATTCTATTTGGGTATCAATGTTCATGTATATTATGCAGAATTTGCTCTTTGTAATGACAATTAAGACTAGTGAAAAAATGGCAAGATGGAAAAAGTATAACCGAAAATGATCAAGAGTAATTTGATTTAGTTGCACCAGCTCGAAATTAAATTAGTAAAGGGATTAAAAAAAATTGGGTAAAGCACTGAAAAACCTTTATAGTAAGAAGCGTGCAACTTTGAAAGTTTCCCTCAATTTTTTCTTGTCTGCACCATATCTACATGTCAATCATTATTTTTTACCCACCAGCCACATGTAACACTGTACTGATTTCAATAATGTTAAAAAACAGGAAAATATTTTTTAAGGAAAATAATTTTTTTAAAAACATATTTAATATTAAAACATATTTTTTAAGGAAAATAATTATTAAACATATTTTTTAAGGAAAACAAATTTATTTTTTTAAAAAAATATATCTTGAACTCGTTCACAGTGTGAACGAGTTTGGGAAATTTTTTTTAAATTCGTTCACATCATGAACGAGTTTGAACCATGAACAAGTTTGGAGATTATTCGTCCTGGCCCGTTGAATTCGTTCTCGACTTGAATAAGTTAGTATTGATTATAACATCCTAATAAATTTTTTCTGAAGTGTAGTATTTAGGTATTTTTTTTTGTTATTGTTTAGAGTATGTGAGGAAGAAAACACTCTTTCCTTTTCATTTCCACGCTCTCTCTCTCTCACACCTCTTTTATCGACATCAATTCCATTTAAAATATTGTTGAATATTAAATATGAATGTTTTTTTAAATTTAGATATTAGTTCACCATATTGTAAAAGATTAATTTCTTTCATTAGATCCAATGTTTATTGATTTTTCGTTTTGTGATTAATTGTGTTTAATATCTGTTGGAAGGCATATTTGTAGATTTAGAGATTTTTTTATTCTCCGATATAAAATATCTGTGAAAAGCGAAGCTTGTGTGGACCTGGTACAGCCGACACTTTCACTATCATTGATAAATATCTTGAGAGACAATTGACAAGGTGGATGATACCTAGTACGATTCACATTGATACATATCTTGAGATATTCGATAAGGTAGATGATACCTAGTAGGATTCACACGTAGGCATATTGAACAATAGAGACCCTAAAAATAATCTTTTTATCCTTGTTTTTTTTTGTTTGACCAGTATTTATGTTCCATTTTATTGAAGTTTAGTGTTTGATTATTTGATTATACTTCTTCTCGCATGATTTGCCCATATAAGTTTTGGTAAAAATCAAAAGGCCATGGTCTCAAAAAAGCATGATATCGATGGATCACATGACGTAGTCATTAGATTTTTGTCTTAGGAGTAACCTTGTCATCAATGAAATAAAAATATTTCACGTGCTTCAAAATATTTCTTTAATATATGACTTACTTTGAGAGTTTATCTCAATCATAAACGTAGGACCTATTTGTAATTTTTATTAATTTTTCTCTAATTACTTTTATCAATATTTTTTTAACAATAAATAAGTAAAAGAGGGGTGAATTCAGAAAAAATGATTTAGGTGTTTTAGAAAAACATATCATATTAATTAATTTAACCAATATATTTAATTTAATCAAATTAGATAAATAGATTTTACATTTAAAATCCAACTATAAAATCGCATGAGAAAAGATCATGGCTTGTGGTCCCTAGAGTGCATATGTTAGCCGTTTCCTCGCCAATGGCAAGACGGAACTGTGGACCCGTAACTAACTAGATCACGAAAACAAAGACAACATGGAACATGTTTTAATTATGCTATAACACAATGATTCATAGTATTGATATTTCCTTGGAGTGCCTCATAGTTTAATCACTTTAATGACATGACAGTTCTTTTGTGAAGAAGGGGTACATTGTTTACTTTGCCTCTAACTTGAAACTGTTAACGCCTGCCCTTCTGATTAAAAAAGTTTTGATATTTCCTGACTGAAAAATATCCGTTAGTTGAAAAATTCCTATAAATTTCAAAACGCTGTTTAAGGTTTTTGTCACTCAAAGCCCTTTGGTTGAAAACATAACTGAAGAGAGGCTTTAGGCAATTCATTTTCCATCATCATCACCATGTCTTTGGTACCTTCGCCAGTTGTTGCTACGTCGTCCCAATGCCCTCGGCGCTCTGCAAATTATCATCCCACCATTTGGGCAGATCATTTTATTCAATATGCCTCCCAATCTTTGGTATTGTCACTTTGTCTTTTTAGATTATATTTTTCCCCACTTCATGTATTCATTACTAAAGCAATCGATCTGATAATTTTTGTACACAACACATATGAAAGCCAATATGCATCCATAGGTCCTTGTACTTTGATGTCATCAAAGAGCAATAACACAGAGTTGAATCTGCAGGAAGTGACTGGCAAAATGGAGGTGGAGATTAAAAAGCTCAAGGAAGAAGTGAGGAAGATGCTCATACTGCCAACTGAAAATCTTGTAGCGAAAATGCATTTAATCGATTCAATCCAACGTTTAGGTGTTAACCACCATTTTGAACTCGAGATTGATGATCTCTTGCAACATATTCACAATAGCTATGTTCAAAATGGTGTAATAAGTCAGCAAGATGATGACCTACATACTCTTGCACTTCTCTTTAGGTTGCTAAGGCAACATGGATATCGCATTTCACCTGGTATGCCTCAACCTCTCTGTCTGGCTAGCCACTTTCAAACTCCATTTTGCTCTCTCGACAACCTAGGGTACATAATCAAGCTAACACGTGACAAATTAAAACATCTGACTTGTTATTTCATGTAAACCAGAAGACGTGTTTGGAAAGTTCAAGGATGAGCAAGGTCATATTAGGGAGGGACTAGCTACTGATGTAGAAGGAATGCTAAGTTTTTATGAAGCTGCACATATGAGAGTTCACGGAGAAGATATATTAGATGAAGCTCTTGCTTTCACTTCCGCTCACCTTGACTCTATGATCGTCCATTGGAATCCTTCTCTTGGTGCAAAAGTTAAGCACAGCTTAAGGCACCCACTTCTCAAGAACCTTCCAAGCCTAGAAGCTTGGCGTTTCATTTCTTGTTACCAAGATGATCCATCACACGATGAAACTCTACTCGCCTTCGCAAAGCTGGATTTCAATATGCTTCAAAAGTTACACCAGAATGAACTCGGAAATATTTCTAGGTGTGTTTTTCTAAATTATATGATAGTGCGTCTTGATATATGTACTTTATTATGTTATGTGTGACTCCTCACACAAGTCATTGTTTTTGAACTTATAGGTGGTGGAAAGAACTGAGTTTCAGAACCAAGTTGCCTTTTGCTCGCGATAGGGTGGTGGAATGTTACTTTTGGATTTTGGGAGTGTTTTACAAACCCCACTATGTTTTGGCCAGAAGGATAACCACCAAAGTCATTTGTATCGCATCGGTCCTTGATGACATATACGATGTTTACGGCACACTCGAAGAGCTACAGCTTTTCACTACAGCAATTGAGAGGTTTAAGTTCATTAAGTCCAGATCACTATCCCATTGAGATTTTTTTTCGTTTTTAGAAAAAGGTCAAATTCTGTTGTCACAAGAATTTGGTTAACTTCGACTACATAATGATTTCTTGAAAATATCATTTTAATTTTCAGGTGGGATATAAGTTGCCTGGAATCTTTGCCAGAATACATGAGGTTTTGTTACCAAGCACTATTGGATGTTTACGACGAAATCGAGCAAGAAATATGCAAGGAAGGCAGAGAAGTTTGCACCATGTATGCCAAAGATGAAGTAAGCAGGTGTACTTCCATGCATACTAATTCACCTACTATTTCTATTTAGGACTTCATAAATTATTGATTATTTTGTAATAATCAAAATATAATTCGTTGAACTCTTTTTATTTATTCCATGATCAATCAAATCTTAATTAATAATTGCCTAAAATTTTCATAACAAGATATATTGGGATGATACGGTTAATTATGATCATATCGATCTCAAGGCGATCACTAGCCTCTTTAAAATGGGTATATTAGTTGCAAGGCACACCATGTTCACTTACTTTACAATCACACGCACAGATGAAAAGCTTGGTGCAAGCCTACTTTGTGGAGGCCAAATGGTATAATAGGAATTATACACCAACAGTGGAGGAGTACATGGGCAATGCACTTGTCACTTCCGGATACCGTATGCTTGCAGCCACATCATTCATTGGCATGGGACCCATTGCTACAGAGCAAGTCTTCCGGTGGTTGTCAAATAGCCCCAAAGTTGCTAGAGCTTCAGAGACCATTTCCAGGCTGATGGATGACATTGTTTCCAGCGAGGTACTCACAAGCGCCCAAAATTTATACCTTGTTTACTTATTTAGACATTGTTTGATATATAAAAGGCAATAATAATTTGCGTATGTTTTTGGCGTACTTGTTAATTAGGATGAGCAAAAGAGAGGGGACGTTGCTTCTGCCATAGAGTGCTACATGAAGCAATATGGCGTGAAGAGAGAAATTGCCATTGAAGAGTTGAAGAGGCAAGTGGTGAGTGCGTGGAAGGATTTAAATGAGGAACTGCTTGAGCCTACGCAAGTCCCAAGGCCTTTGTTGATGCGAATTCTAAACATGGCTCGCGTAATTGACGTGCTTTACAAGGATTCTGATGGCTACACTGATTCTGCAAAATCAACAAAACATCACATCACCGCCTTACTCTTGCAAGCTTTTCCTCTTTAATTTCAAAGTGTGGGGGCCGCTGGTAGGTTTCAACCAACATGTACTTCTATATAATTAGTGAATCGAGTTGGAGTCAATGGGTATGGGTTCATAGCCAGCTGCAGCTAGTGGTATCGAAACTGCCTATCTAAATTGCGGGTTTGATTCCATATGTAAACTTAATTACCGATAAATTCCCCTTTGTTATACAACCAACTGTATGTCATTAAGGTAAGTCCGGAGAGGCGCATGGATATTGTTCAAACATAATTAAATAATACCTCACATTCTTAATATAATCCCAACTAACTATTTTGAGAAGTTTAAGTAAATTAAATGAATAGATATATTTATTATTTTTTAAAATTAATTTACCTTACTTATTAATTGATATATAATTTAATAATATATATAAGTATTTCAGAATATATGTAATGTAAAATAATTTATTTAACTTCTTATAAATAAATTTAATCGGGACTTATTTAAAAAACGGAAGGTAGTATTATAACAATTTGAGTCCAACTAGCCCTTAAAGATTACCACCAAGTCTGCATCCTCATTTCATCAAAATTAACTTATTCAAACATTTCTATTACTATTTTGTGGATGTTCTATGCTAATCAAAATTTAATGATCTATATGGAATTAATAATATGGTATCATATATCCACAACGTTGACTTGAATATAACGATTTTAAGTGAATATTCTTTTATTCTCTTTCTCTTATTTTCTTTTCTTTTTTAATTTTACTTTTATTACTTCCGTTGATATTGAGAAGGAAATTCTTTATTTTTTAATGCAAACTGAATAAAAGGATGCTTACACCACCAAATTACAAATTTACAAGAAAAGTAAAGAGCATCCTTTGGCGGAGCAAAATGAAGTCCTCGGGGAAGAGATTAGGCTTTCTTAGCTAGTGAGTCTACAATCTCATTCGATTCCCGTTGACTATGGACAATGTCAATAATCCAGTTTCGTTGTGACATGTTGTGCCCACTCATGATGATTGTGATTCCTCATTTCCTTGAGCAAACAGATAGCTTCGGTTACAATCACTTCTTACTATTATCTTCTTGAAACCTCCATCCCATGCTCATTGCATCCCCATAACGCATGCAAATAGTGCAGCATATAATGAGTCTCCCATAACCATGTGAAGCATTAAAGCCTCTTGAAAAACCCCTTGTTGATCAGTGATAATTCCGCCTCAACTTGCTCTTCCAGAGGTCAAACAAGCGGACGGCGCTGTCTACTTGTACCACGGACCATCCTTCAGGTATATAAGATTTTGCCAACGGTTCCGCTCCATGAACCCCGTAGATGTTTGAGTTCTTTAGCGATGCTCTTGCACAATTAAGGTTAAGGAGGATGGCATTGGCCTTACCCAGCAGCTGCTGCAAACTCATACTTAAATCATCGAAAATCCTCTCATTTCGCTGTTTCCATAGGAGCCAGCATATAATACCAATCCGCTCCTTCCAGTGCTCCTCCTCTATTCCAACTCTGCTATACATGCTAAGAGAGACCCAGTTTCAAAGGTGATAGGTAAAGAATCTGTCAACTTGAGGCGGTTTAATGATGGAGCTCCATAGTCCTTTAACAGCTAGATAATCCCTTAACACATGCAGTATGCCCTCTGCATCATAATCGCACCAAATGCATTTCGCTGAACTACACAAACCTCTCCTCATCCATTCATGATTATTTAAGAGATGGTTTGCGGCACAAGCTATATGAAAGATTTACACCTTTGTGGTATCTTTAATTTCCACACTTTACCCCAGAGAGGACTAGGTAAGGCAACATCCTGATTAAGCATATTATATGCAGATTTGAGAGAGAAATTACAGTGCTTTTCTGGTTTCCATTTTACTGCCTCAGCTCCATTATTTGTGACGAAGCGCTCCATCCCCTAACTCACCTTCTCCCAAGTGAATATAACTATTCACTCGGTCTTACTCTGCAATCATAAGTTGTTAATTACGAAGCACAGATGAGAAGCTTGGAGCAAGCCTACTTTGTGGAAGACGAATCGTATAATCGGAATTATACACCAAAAATGGAGGAGTACATGGACAATGCACTTATCTCTTCTGGGTACCGTTTGCTTGCAGCCACATCATTCGTTGGCATGGGACCCAATTCTACAGAGCAAGTCTTCCAGAGGTTATCGAATAGCCGCAAAATTGTGAGAGCTTCAACGAGGTACCAACAAGCCCAAAATGTCTACCTCGTTCATTTTTCGATTTAACTCTTTAAGTTATTTCAACGGGCGATGATGATGATGATCTATGTGTTCCTACGTAAATTTGTTAAGATGAGCAAAAGAGAGGTGACGTTGCTTCTGCCATAGAGTGCTACATGAAGCAACATGGTGTGAAGAGTGAAATTGCCATCAACGAGTTCAAGAGGCAGGTGGTGAGTCCGTGGAAGGATTTCAATGAGGAAGCGCTTGAGCCTACTAAAGTCGCCTAGAGCTTTGTTGATGAGAATTCTAAACCTGACTCGCGTAATGGATATGCTTTACACGGATTGTGTTTCTTTAGAAATTGGCTGGGAGAAAGAGTTTTGGCCAAATACATTTTGTAAAAAAGGAGTTTTAACTAGAATACATTTTGGTAGAATGCATTTATATTTAAATAAACGTTGGAAAAATAAATTTTTGAGGAAAATTACTTAAAAGGGTATGAAAATCATTAACACATATACATTATTTTATATATTGTGATAAAATGAGAGAAAATAAAATGATAAAAAAATAGAATAAAAGAAAATATATTTACATTACATTTAATTGAAAAGTAAAATTGTCTATGTAATAATAACATTACATAATTATTGGATTATAAAATTTGATTTTTAATTCTATCATGAACGGAATTCATCTATGTTGAAGATGATCGTACATTGGCCGAAGATTCTCACAACGCGTTTTATCACGACGAATACGTGAATCACTGGACCGTGTAGGAGTGAGCAAAAAAATCGAAAACCGAACCGAACTCAATTCAACTTTTTTTTAGTTTTTATTTTGTGATAATTCAGTGCCCATAAAAAAATCGGTTTTAACCGAGAACCCGAATTATATATAATATATATTTATTTAATAAATTATTAAATATAATAATATTTATATATTTAATAAACAATAAATTATTAAATATTATTACATATATTATTAAATATTATTATAATATATTTAAAAATTATTATATTATATTTAAATTAATAAATTATTAAATATTTTCAGTTATTTCAGTTCGGTTTTATTTTTACAAGTATTTCAGTTTTTACCAAAAACTGATACTCGCCCCTAGAATTGTAGATTCAACGGGGCTTATCTTGACAGAAAACTTGATTGCCAAACACACATATAGATCACGATTTTGAGTATATCATATAGCAACTTAGAATTTTTATATTTAGACCGCGACCTAAAATATCGCAAGTCGAGACTTTAAATATTTAAGTCATGACTTAAAATATTTTAAATTACAACTTGAAATGCATTCTAGACAGACGAAGTTTTTTAGCTTGTTTGAGATTAGTTTTTAAAAAGTAATTGTACGCAATCTGAGGTAAGTATGTAAGAGGAGTTTTGTATCAACTTACGTAAAAGTTTATTTCACCAAAATGCATTTTGGAAGAATGCATTCTGGCCAAATCAGTTACAAAACATTCCATCATTTTTCAAAATGCATTCCTCCCTTAAGAATGCATTTTGGAGCTCCAAAATCATTTGCCAATCACACACTCTGATGGCTACTCTGATTCTGAAAAGTCAACAGAACATCACATTCCTAATTTGTTCTTGCATTCTTTTCCTCTTTAAAAATATGAGGAATACGGAATATTGGCAAATTACCTCTGTTGATGAGAATTTTCTCAAATTTAACCTGGATACACACACACACACACATGTAAATATGTTAAGACACATTCAAAGTCCAACTCAAAGCCCAAGCCCATCTTCTATTCTACACCAGTAAGATCCATCAGTTATTAGCCCAATTGGTATTTCTGTATGTAATATTCTAGAAGATTATTGTATTGTTGTATACGTGTAACCATCAGTTAATTTAGCGTTTATACCCTCTCTATATATTTGATAGAAAGGCACAGTGATGTAAGCCACCTTTACAGAGCATTATTATCTTTTTATTCTCTATACATCATTCAATATTTTGATACTAGTCTTCCTAAATTTACAGCTATCTATAGAATTATTAATATAGACAACAGATCTAGATAAATAAACTCTAATGCGAATACAAAAGGAATGGACATAACTAATTATTACTTGAGAAAGGGTTATATATGCTTCTACATCAGTAAAAGTATTATATATGTAACATATATACTCTTTGTTTTTTTTTTTGCCAAAAAAATATATACTCTTTGTTATCAAAACAGTTTGATGTAACATAAAGTCTACTCTATTCTCCATTATTTCACATTTATCACTTGAGTTAGGTAGATGTAGTGTACCTCCTCAGTATAAATTATTAGCAAGCCGGCTTCATGAAGAAACTGGGTTATTTTCCAATTATCACTGCACAGGTGATAGTCATAGAGAAAGAGAAGGTTGAAGCTTTGCTGAGATTAAGGATACAGAAGGGTTTAGAGTGTTCTCCATCGGGTTCTACGGATACATGTATAACATTTCAAATTATTGTGCAGGTTGGCTTGTGATGAAAGGATCTCATAGCATGAGTTCTGAATTTAGCAATATGCGTTGGCAAAAAAAAAAAAAAAGTATTTAGCAATATGCATGAGTAGTCAAGTCATCAGTCAAAGTTGTTGGTCAAAGTTAGTCCCAGTATGTAGTTAATCAGTTGACACGTGTCACTAGGCCTGAGAGCCTCTGGCTTGCTTTATATTGTACTTGAACTCATAATTCAATAATACAGAGAGTGCCTTTGAGCACATCACAAATCCTCTGAACTATAGTTTCTGGCATTCTGAAGCAATAATAGTGCAGGATCCTCCTTATGGTGCCAAGAACTTATGTGGCTCAATTTGACGGGATACATATTAACCCTTAGAGTTTAATCATCATTTTCTCTTTAATCTAAGGGTTTACCTTCAATTTAAAACTAACTGTGATCCTCACACTTTGAAAGAGGAAAAGCTTGCAAGAATAAAGCAGCGATATGATCTTTTGTTGATTTTGCAGAATCAGTGTAGCTATCTGAATCCTTGTAAAGCACGTCCATTACGCGAGCCATGTTTAGAATTCGCATCGACAAAGGCCTTAGGACTTGCGTAGGCTCAAGCAGTTCCTCATTTAAATCCTTCCACGCGCTCACCACTTGCCTCTTCAACTCTTCAATGGCACTTTCTCTCTTCACGCCATGTTGCTTCATGTAGCACTCTATGGCAGAAGCAACGTCTGCTCTCTTTTGCTCATCCTAATTAACAAATACGCCACAAACACGCGCATATTGGTGTTGCCTTTTATATATCAAACAATGTCTAAATAATTAAACGAAGAAGAAATTTTGGGCGCTTGTGAGTACCTCGCTGGAAACAATGTCATCCATGAGCCTGGAAATGATCTCTGAAGCTCTAACGACTTTGGGGCTATTTGATAACCACTGGAAGACTTGCTCTGTGGCAATAGGTCCCATGCCAATGAATGATGCTGCTGCAAGCATAAGGTATCCGGAAGTGATAAGTGCATTGCCCATGTACTCCTCCATTGTTGGTGTATAATTCCTATTATACCATTGGGCTTCCACAAAGTAGGCCAGCACCAAGCTTTTCATCTGTGCGTCGTGCGTGTGATTGTCAAGTAAGTGAAAATGGTGATATATTATCTTGCAATTAATATACCAAATTTAAAGGGACTAAAAATTATCTTGAGATCATCGTATCATCCCAATATATCTTGCTATGAAAATTTTAGGCAATTATTAATTAAGATTTGATTGATCATGGAATAAATAAAAAGAGTTCAACGAATTATATTTTGATTATTATTTTGATCAATAATTTATGAAGTCCTAAATGGATATAATAGGTGAATTAGTATGCATGGAAGTACGTCTTACTTATCTTTGGCATACTTGGTGCAAAATTCTCTGCCTTCCTTGTTCATTTCTTGCTCGATTTCCTCATAAACATCCAATAGTGCTCGGTAACAAAATTTCATGTATTCTGGCAAAAAATCCAGGCAACTTATGTCCCACCTGAAATTGATATTTTCAAGAAATCGTTAGGTTTTTGTTTTAAAAAAAAAATTCAATGGGATAGTAATTTAGACATGTTGAACTTAAACCTCTCAATTGCTGCAGTGAAAAGCTGTAGCTCTTCGAGTGTGCCGTAAACATCATATATGTTGTCAAGGACCGATGCAATACAAATGACTTTGGTGGTTATCCGTCTGGCCAAAACATAGCGAGGTTCGTAAAACACTCCCAAAATCCAAAAGTAACATTCCACCAACCTATCGCGAGCAAAAGGCAACTTGGTTCTGAAATCCAGTTCTTTCCACCACCTATTAGTTAAAAAACAACGATTTTTGTGAGGATTCACACATAACATAATAAAGTACATATATCAAGACGCACTATCATATAATTTAGAAAAACACACCTAGAAATATTTCCGAGTTCATTCTGGTGTAACTTTTGAAGCATATTGAAATCCAGCTTTGCGAAGGCGAGTAGAGTTTCATGGTGTGATGGATCATCTTGATAACAAGAAATGAAACGCCAAGCTTCTAGCCTTGGTAGGTTCTTGCGAAGTGGGTGCCTTAAGCTGTGCTTAACTTTTGCAGCAAGAGAAGGATTCAAATGGACGATCATAGAGTCAAGGTGAGCGGAAGTGAAAGCCAGAGCTTCATCTAATATATCTTCTCCGTCAACTCTCAAATGTGCAGCTTCATAAAAACTCAGCATTCCTTCTGCATCAGTAGCTAGTCCCTCCCTAATATGACCTTGCTCATCCTTGAACTTTCCAAACACTTCTGGTTTACATGAGAAAACAAGTCAGATGTTTTAATTTATCACATGTTAGCTTGATTATGTATGTTAGGTGGTCGAGAGAGCAAAATGGAATTTGAAAGTGGCTAGCTAGACAGAGAGGTTGAGGTATACCAGGTGAAATGCGATATCCATGTTACCTTAGCAACCTAAAAAGAAGTGCAAGAGTATTTAGGTCATCGTCTTGCAGAGTCATTTTACAATTTTCAACATAGCTATTGTGAATATGTTGCAAGAGATCATCGATCTCGAGTTCAAAATGATAGTTAACACCTAAACGTTGGATTGAATCGATCAAATGCATTTTTGCTACAAGATTTTCAGTTGGCAGTACGAGCATCTTCCTCACTTCTTCCTTGAGCTTTTTAATCTCCACCTCCATTTTGTCTGTCATCCCTTCCTGCAGATTCAACTGTGTTATTACTCTTTGATGACATCAAAATACAAGGACCGATGAATGCATATTGGCTTTCATATGTGTTGTGTACAAAAAGTGATTGATTGCTTTAGCAATAATGTTAAATTTACATGTGGCGATAAAGCTAAAAAGACAACGGGAATACCAAAGATTGGGTGGCATATTGAATGAAATGATCTCCCCAAACGGTGGGATGATAATTTGCAGAGCGCCGAGGGCAAAGGGACGAAGCAACAAGCGGCGAAGTCACCAAAGACATGATGGATACTGAATTGCCTAAAAGCCTCTCTTCAGCTATATATGTTTTCAACTGACCTCTTCAAGGATTGTTGGTGAGGAAATATTAAGGGTTAAGGTCCAAATTTGTCCCGAAAGTTTCCACTTAGAAGCGTTGGGTATTCAGAAGTTTTTTTTGTTTCAATTTTGCTTCAGAAATTTTCAAAACGTATCAATTTTGCCTTGATCGTTAGTCAATGTTAACTGACACGTAGCACTCTAATAAACCTCCTATTGCCATGTGGCACTAAATATGGAATGTCATGTATTAGTTAACGGTCAAAATTAATGTTGATTAATGGTTAGAGCAAAACTGATACATTTTGTAAACTTCCGGAACAAAATTGAGCCCAAAAAAACTTCTGGATACTCAATACCCTTAAGTGAAAATTTTCGGTGAATTTGACCTTTTACCCAAATATTAATGCTATGTTTCATTCTCTGAACATAATTAAAACGTGTCAGTTCCATATTGTCTTTATTATCTATCACACATTTTTGGGGTCACAAGCGATGGTTGGCTGTGATGCAAATTTAATTTGTACTACATCCATCCGATTTTTTTAATGTAGAGGCTATATATCCAATTTTTAAGAGTTAAGAAAATTATTTTTGTTATTTATGCAAAATGTGTTAATTTCTCTAAAATATTGTTTTCAATAATTTGCATTGAAACAAACTTCGATTTTTTGAATATATACAATCAATAAAAATAATTTAAAAAATAAATTATAAATTTAAAGAAAAGAATGAATTAAAGTCCTACGTTTTTTTTTATTAAAGTAAGTATTGGGTTCTACTTTTAGGATCAAGGGAACGAAGTATTATATTTGGAACCCGTGACTTTTTTTTGTTGAATCCAAACAGGCTTATAGATGTAATTAAGAAGCTAGAGGCCAATTAAAGATGGCCCCAGCCCTCTTTTGAGTAAACTGAAGTAGGTCTACTAATTGATTTATTTATTGAATTTGTACAATAATTTATTCATCACAACTTACTATCACTCACTATTAATATTGTCAAGTAACTTAATATTCAACTTCACATTCAGTTTGATAAATAAAAGTATAAAGAAGCCTTTAAATAGGTAAATTACAAACGAATATATAGCTATATGATCTAATCAAATTTAATATAATATGGTCAAATATAATTATATATCATATTTGTTCTCCTAAGATATATAGAATAAAGGACATGATACAATCTCAAATAATATAATCAAATAATATCAATAATATAACCTCAACACCTCCTTTCAAACTCAAAATGGATCTTGAGTTTGTTTACTAGAAAATTTAGTAAACAAATCAACCGGAACAATTGAGTAAACTGGTTTGAGGGAGAAGTTCTCGATGGCATGCCTCCCAAATTGCAGATTATCTTACAAAACCATTCCACCATGCTCGTTTCTGGCACCTCAGAGATAAGACGGGAGTAACTATCACCCAAGCAAACAGAACCCAACAAGAGAAGCATAGTAAGGTGAGTAAGAGGAGGAGGTCTAAAATAAAGAAGGTAGTTGAATATCTTTTATAATTATATTTTCAAAACAATACTCAATTGTATGTATTTTAGAATAATTCTCAAAGAGGATAGATGTAATTATATTATTTATTGATCCATTCATAAC
>QFDD01003177.1:0-16470 GCA_006871305.1 Vachellia collinsii | reverse complement strand
TTGTAGAGTAACAGCATTATGCTGCAAAATTTTACTCAACAAAACTAGTGTTCACCATGCCCAATCACTTTAGTCTAAAACGAAATTTGAATCCAAACTGGACAATGAAAGGTTTTTACAACTTGCAAATAGTACCTCATATTTGAAAAGTACAGAATGGAGAATAGCTCAGAAACATGCACAACTTCAGTTAAGGGTAAATGTTATTTTCAGCATGTTCAAGATTTATATTGCTTGATTTAAAAAATAATGATATTTTCAGCATGTTTAGACTTGATATTGCTAGATTTAAAAAACAAAGACAACACACAATTTTAGCCAAAAATGTGTAATTAACAAAATGCAGCAAAAATCAAACCATTCATACCAGATCATGAAACAGATTTTTCAGAGGGCGATATAACGTAGAAATTGTAGAGGTGTGTACAGAGTTTACATATGTAAACCAGGTTTCAAAAATCTAGTTCCACACAATTCTGCAGTTCAGGAATAGCATTCCAACAAGCTAAAAGCAATTAGATCCACCAATTTTTGCCTGAACAGTCAAAAGCCAATATTCCAATGAATGAATCTGATCTGAAGCAAAGTATACAGTATATGACAACTAGCAAAATTCTTTTAGACTCAATGACCAAAAGTAGAGTGTTAAAATAAAATCTGACAGAATTTGAGAATCGTGCCATTTTTTCTAACAAAGGGAGTGAAAGTTTCAGCTGGTTTAACCCAAATTCATATGGAGGTTTTACAAGAAGTCAAACAAGCATGTCACAACAGATAAAATTACTCACAAGAGCAGAGCTGATTCAATCATAAGTTCACAAGGTTAAGTATTTGACTAATATGAAAGTTCCAGCAAATACCAATTAAATTCAAGATAGGAGGTTAATCAAATTTCAAGTTACCTTACGCCTTGTCTACGGAGTTTGATTTCTGGTATCAAGTGCTTGCTGCTTTTCTCATCTATGGTTTATACTATGACTAAAACTGAATCGGGAACAGAGATCGGGATGGAATCGCCTTTCCTTCTTCGTCTGCCTAAGACAGAGTCCCGCCCACCCAATGTTTCATTTTAGAGCCCAAGAATTGCCTGAGAGAGAGAGAATACTTGCATGGGGAAGAAACAGCGATGAGATCGATGACTCAAGATAATAAACGCATAGAGCCGTTATGTCGTGTAGAAGAGAAGCGTCATACAACAATACAATATAGCCGTTTGATAGTGCCGTTGGAATTCATCATCACAATTTGAATAGTAAAGCCGTTGGAATGAGAAACTCAATAAAGCCGTTTGAACTGGTTGTGCGGACTCCGACCAACAATTGCACCGGCCCTGTGATTGTGAGGCTGAAGTTTGAGTGACCGACAAGAAACATGAAGTGGATGGCTGAGATTAATTTTAATTAGACGGCTCAGATGAAATGCTTTTTATAAAACTAATGATGAAATACCGAAACCCTGGAAAAAAAAAAAAGAAATACCGAAACATATGATGAGATGATGCATCACTCCTTATATAACCTGCAAAACCGAAAAGGGAAATAGCTTTTTAAAAAGCGCTTTTTAAGTAGCGAAAAACATCTACGTCATTTTTATAGGGAATAATCATATATATATATATAAAAATAAATGATTAAATGTCACATGTAGTATGCACAGGTTTCAACTAATAAAAACCATATAGAAATCTTGCTTGACTTCATTTTTTATTTACAAATATATCCCTCATTCCTTTTTCTAAGATGAATACAAAAAAAAATGTTTACTTTATAACAATTTTATGGGGAAAAAACAACTAAGAATTAACAGCAATGAATAATTTGAATAAATAATTTGCTAAGTGGAAAGATTTTAGGGAAAAAAATGACACAAAAAAAACTTACAAATGCAAAAACACAAATCAGGCCGTCTAATTTATCAAATATTAACGTGAAATTTCCAAATTTCGAAAAAGACATCTTTGCTCTCACATTTTTTTTCTTTTTTTCAGAAAATCTCCCTTAACACCCCTTGCCAGCAACTTGTAGAGCTCCGAATCTCCAATGCCGGTGATCTCCTGGTAGTCGGCAAAGTTCTTAATACATTTTTTTGAATATATGAAGAGTAGTAAATAGTGAAATTACAAAAATAAATTAATTGCAAGATTCGAATAGTAAATAACTTCAACATAAGATAATCAGCTTGTAATAGTTCGTTTAAGAAATCAACAGTTGGGGTAGGACCATCTCTCATCATTGTATTAAAAATAGCTCTAGCTCGCTCACAACATCCACTGAAGGCATAAGCATGTATTAAGGCATTCCAGATTTTTCTATCCACTTTTGAACATCTTTGCTTCAAACTTCCCACTAACATTTCTGCCTTTTTCCTTAGCTTTAACTTTCCTTACGTCTCGATGATATCTATATAAACAGATACATTATCAAATATGATGCCTTTCTTTTCTGCATAACAAAGCAAGTGATGGACTGTCTCTGGGATTTGCACTCTACAGTAGACAACCACCATGCACTGGTATGGACAGATACGTGGCTCTGGATCACAGAATCTCATGTCAGCGAAAATATGAGAAGCCGCCTTATAAAGACTCTTGGATTTCTGAATAAGAGACTCTTACATGGTATAACTTCTACGAAAAAAACGAAGGGCCCCATTATTTCAATATTCCTCCAAAGATGCATCTAACTTTTGAGCCTTGCAAAGTACGATGATAAGTGCCTCAGTTAACAGTTGACTAGAGTCTGGAGCATGCTGTTTTAGGAACTCAAGCAGTTAGCAGTTCGCATGCTTCTGAATAACTTGCAGAAGAACTATATGGACTCATAAATTGATAGTAGAGTCTCATGATCCAATTCATAGCTCTTGCAGATGGAAACTTTCAATTTTTTAACAGCATGGTCAAAACATTCTCCTTTTACAAGAACAGAACAAATACCTTGTGGATTCATACCATTTCGTTCTTCAAAATCTCTCACAATGTCATCAACTACTTCCCGCTTGTTTTCCCTCACAAGGACTCTTAACATGGTCTCATAAAGGGTATCATCTGGGATGAAGCCTTTACGATCCATTTCCTTATACAACATTATTGCCTTTTTTATCTCATTGAACCACATGAAGATATCCAACATAACTGAATATGCTAAACAGTCAGCTTTGATCCCTGACTTAACCATGCATTTAAATGTCTCCTCAGCCTCCGCTTTCTTTTGGCATAAGCACATATCAAAGCACTATACTTATGCTAAGTTGGCTTCACTCCTGCATCCAACATTTCAAACATCACATTTGCAGCTTCCCCAACTTTATTTCCCTTTCCAAGTGAATCAATTAAAACAGTATACATAACATTATCGGGATTTTGGCCAGATAATCTCATGTCATTGTAAAGCTGCAGTGCTTGGTCATACTGTCCTTGCTTTCCATACATGTTTATGATGGTATTGTAAGTCATCCCATCCTTACCCAACCCAATTGTCACCATTTCTTCACAAATATATCTTACCTTCTTTGCATTTCCTTCTCTTGAATAAGCATACAATAAGGAATTATACGTTACTGAGTCAGGGTAAAATCCTTTAGCTTCCAATTCTTTAAATAGATGATCAGCTGTTCGAGAAAATCCACTCTACCATATACAGAAATCATAGCATTATATGTCCATAGATCAGGTTGACACTTGTTTTTCTCCATATCATTAAAAATCTTGGCCATTTTTTCTCTCTCAGCTGATAGAAATCAGACTCAAGAGCTGTCCCTCCCAATTGTTGACACACTCCTGCTGCTGCACAAGTTGTTTGGTACGAGAGATTTGAAAGGGAGGGGAGGGAAAATTTTTAAAGTTAAATTTTAAAAAATTGGAAAAGTAAAGTTGTAAGATTTTAATAAAAAGAAGATACTAGAAGAGTCAGTTGACTTTTTTGAGGTGAATAAAAAGCTGAATAAATTACTTAGTTATATCATATATTCTAAAATTCTTATATGTATCATTAGATTATATATTATTTTATAAGTTATGCAAACTAATTTAGAGAAAAATGATAAATTTATTAGTCAAATTCTCTGGTGCTGTGGTGCCTGATTTAGGTCTTCAACTTTTAGATGAAGTTAGGAGGTCAGTTCTTAAACCTTAGTTTCAATAAGAACTCAATTCTTTGAATGGAAAAAAAAAAAAAAAACATCGACCACAGAATATAAAGGGTTTTTTATTTGGATAATTTCTAATTATTTTTTTTCAGCTGGGTGACTTAATTGATATCTGACTATCTGCTATGTATAATGTCTATACTGATTATTATCAATAAATAAAATCCTGAACATATATTGCACAATTTTTATATCTGAATATAAATATAACTATACAGATTATTATATATGCTTTATCTCTGTTACATAAAGAATGGCTTTCACTAATTCAGGTAAAAAGGATGGTTTTCATAATATTTTATTTTATTCTATCATCTTCATTTTTATTATTATTTTGATTCTGATTTTTTTACCCATTATTGACGAGCAATAGTATTTTCTAAAATAAAATAGAAAACACGACGAATAATAATAAAATTAGAAAATAAATTGAAAACTCAATCAACATAGAATTCGGAATATATAAATTACAACACCTTTACAATTTTTTTTTTGGGCCAGATAATTTATTTATACCAATACGTTACTTGTGTTTTCTTGCTTGTCATGCTCCTCAGCCGCATGATAATCTAATCGATCTACGAGTAGATTTTTATTTTTGACATAAAAAGAAATCCTTTTTCTTTTATGGGTGGGGGGAGTTATTTCTAATAATTCGTTGAATTAATTTTGGGTTAACTTAACTTTTAGTCCTCATAGTTTCCCTCAATTTAGATTTTGGTCCCTGTAGTTTCAAAGTTTTATTTTTTGCCCCTGAAGTTTAGTCCGTTTTAAACTGTTGGTCTCTATAATTTTAAAAAGGCCTAAATCAAAGGTTAACACCGTTAAAATTGTTGACGTGTCGCTAACACCGATATTTTTGCTAACGTGGCTTGATAACTGAATATGATAAATGCTTATGTAGACTAGTCAAACCTATTTTTGGTCAATATAGTTTGTCCTGATTTAAATTTTAATCCCTGAAATTTACTCGGTCGAAAACTGTTAATCCCCGTAGTTTTAAAAAGACTTAAACCAGATGTTAATACCGTTAATTTTGCGTATGCATCATTGATTCCATTAATTATGGTGAAATAGTTTAATAACTCAAAAATCTTACATTCCATTCTTAATAAATAACTAATTCAATTAAATTCGTTACTATAGAATTCAACAGTTACACCTACTTGTTTGATACTAGATTTTGATTCCACCCTTCAAAAAGGAACATTCGTTCTAATAATTCCGTCTCAGTGTCAAGATATCTAATGAAACCATTGCTAAAATTGAGATTTCATTCAAAAAAAATATATCAAATATCTGGAGTTTCTTTTTGTATAATGTATCGATGATCCGATAGTAAGGACCATGTCCTACAGGTTTGATCTTGTAGAACCTAACTCATTTTCTCATTGATCGAAAGGTAAGAAATAGTTTTGAACCATCACTGAAATTAAGATCTTATTCAAAGATAAATATATTAAATATCTGAAGTTTCTTTTCGTATACTGTATTGATGATTTGATTGCAAGGACCGTGTAGAATCTGACTCATTTTCTCATTGAGTGAAAGGTAAGAAATAAATAATGTTAATTTTTTATTTTCTCATTTTCTCATTAGATATCTTGACACGGAGGCGAAATTGTTCAAGTGGATGTTTCTTTTCAAAGAGCGGAATCAAAATCTAGTGTCAAACAAATAGTTGTAATTTGTTGAGTTATATGATGGAAAACTCAATGGACTCAGTTATTTATTAAAAGTGAAATGTAAGATTTTTCGGTTATTAAACTATTTCACTATAATTAATTGAGTCAGTGACGCATACGCAAAATTAACGGTGTTAACATCTGGTTTAAATCGTTTTAAAACTATATGGACTAACAGTTTTTGACCGAGTAAATTTCAGAGATCAAAATCAAAAATTTTAAACTTCAGGGACTAAAACCAAAATCAAGGCAACAAGGCGCATCATATAGGGACCAAAAGTAGGTTTGACCAGTCTACGTAAGCGTTAACCATATCTAGTCATCATCCATATCAGCAACAATAACGACGTTAGTGCCACAACAACAATTTTAACAGCATTAACATCTGATTTAAATCTTTTAAAAACTATAAGGACTAACGGTTTGAGATAAACTAAACTTCAGAAACCAAAAATAAAAATTTAAAACTACAGGAACTAAAATCTAAATTGAAAGAAACTATGAAGACTAAAAATTAGTTTAACCCATTAATTTTTCTTGTCACTTGTTATTTTGTTGTCGTTTTGATTTGAGTAGTCGTTCTTTGTGAAGCAGCCAATGGTTCTTTTTAAGCAGACGGCATGTGATTGTGAAGGAAAAAGATTAATAGAGCTTCAAGTTTGTAAGCATATATATGGATTTTCATCACATATAATGATGTACACTAATTTCTTTTACGCTTTTAATGTCTTGATGAGGGATTGCAATCTCGCTGATCATACACGTTTAAAGCTATCGTAATTGAGATTAGGGACATGCTTTAAGTTACACCATACTGATCGGGATATTATTCCATGTGCTGACAATTTGGCTCAGAAAGGTCATAATGATTTCTTTAAATTAACACTGGTAAGATCGAACGGATGCTTGAGAGTGTCCGACAATTTATGTCTCTGCTAGGTTTTTGTGTGTTTATTAGGAGTCCTAACCAATTTTTTTTTCCTTTTCCAAACTTTAATTTGCCTTAGTGCCTGTTTGAATTAGTTGTGTAAGTTATTTTTCTAACGTGATTTACAATTTATGAAGTAAGTATATGAAAGAAATTTTATTTTGACATGTAAACAGGCCCTTAGTATCTAAAAAATTAATGAAATTGAAAAATGTACAAGTAATTAAATTTAACTCTCTAGGCAGAAACCAAAAATTAAGGGAAAATTAATTTTTTGATTTTAAACTTTTGACTCAAATGTGACTCAGTTCTTGAACTTTAACTTGATGCAATTCAGTTTCTATAGTTTTAATCATTTTACAATTTAATTATTGACTTTTTATTATATATATGATTTATGTTCTAATATATAATGATTAAATTATAAAATGGTTAAAACTATAGGGATTGAATTGCAGTTAATCAAAGTTCTAGGATTGAATTATAACCGAATTAAAATTATAAAAATTAAGTTGCACTGAGTTAAAGTTCAAGAATTAAATTATAATTTGGTTAAAACTATAAGAATTAAAAGACTAATTTTTCTGAAAATTAAATTTAACTATCGGGTAGATAGTTGAGGCTTTCATCTATTCAATGGAGCACAAAGAGGAATAATGAGTGTCGAAGTTAATAATTTCAAAATGATTTCTTAAAATGATTGAATCTTCATAAAGTCCTTAAGGGCTATTTTAGAATTAAGTTTTTGTTGTTGTAAAATAACCTAATTTGTTTCGTTCAAAGTAAAATAACCTAATTTAAGGAAATTAGTTGTTATTCAAATTAAATGCCTTTACATAATTTTTCAATAAAACTAGATAGAATCTTCTGCACGTTGCATGGGTGCATGTATCTAATTTTATTAAAAGATAGAATTAATGTAGCTTCATAATAATTTATTTAAACGCATCTATCTAAACCCATTGTTATTTATCATTGAACATTAAACATGCATGAGAAGAAAATGAGATCACTATAGGAACGTTTGATTATTAATGTCAATTACACAATGTTTTGAAATATTTTTTTTATAAACCACATTTGTTGTTTAGTTGGTTGGTTTTTTTATCGGAATCAAGTATAAAAATCTTGATGTCATCCATAGATTTCACTCTTAATAAGGCAACATATAATTAATCATGAGTGAAGACAAGTTTAGGTAGGTACAAACCGACATTACTCATGATTTGCCCCTGACTTTTATTGATTGTCATGGCAAATGATAATATAATTGAAAATTGTCTTCTTGTCATTGTGAAAGATAATTTAGAATTAGTTGTTATTGTTGTTGTTATTCAAATTAAATGCCTTTATATAGTCCCTCAATAAAATTGAATCTCGTTCTAATTCCCAAGGACTTCATAATAATTAGGCGATTTTAAGATATTAAATTGGGATTTGCAAATTTAAGAAGTACTTTTTGTGTCCTTTTTCCATTAAATAAATGTATGGGAGAATTAATTTAGTTAACGTGATTTATGATTTGCCTTTGCCGTCCATGTTCCCATGTCACTGTGAGCATATTGATCTTCTTCTTTTTTTAAAGATTAAAAAGGTTAAAAATATTTATTTATGGGTATTACTAAATTATATATCAGTTTACAAATGAGGTAAATTGATATACAGAAATAATAAATATAAATATTTTAATATAATTTATTTAGTTTTTTAGATATGCTAAAAAAATTAATCTATTTGTATATTAAAGACAATAAGATATAGTATAATATTACTCTTTACTTTTGATCTAAAAAAAAATTAATATGTAGGACATGCATATTGATGCGATTAGGAAAAGAATATGAAAGGAATGTGCCGTTCAGATTCCTTATGCCGAATTTAATTTGTCATTAATTATATATTTTGTTAATTAATCGAATTGTTGATGAGATCATAAAATGGGACTAGGAAGAAAAAGGATGTGCCCAATGGATGAAAATGACCTTACGTGCAGTTTACGTGTATCTTCCAAGCTCTTCGGAAAAATAAATAAATAAATTAGATCAACCCATTTTATCTAATCTATGAATTAAAATATAAATATTTGACCGACACATTTGACCACATGTTAACAAAAATAAAAAATTTGAAAATACTAATACACACACACGCACAATTTCTTAAAATAATAAGTGTGATTTATTGTTAGACTATCATAATCTGTCATCTAGATCTTTTTGCCACATCAGCCAAAAAAAAAAAATTCACATTAGCGAAAATGGCGTCCACGTTTCTGATAATCTCGATCTCCCACTTTTCAATTGCCAACTAGAGAACAGATTAGAAAACCCTAGGCATCGCAACAACAGTCCGAAGGTGAAGGACGCAACGGCTAAGGAAAGCTGCATCAACACAAAGGATGACGATGAGTTAAAAGAAACAATGCGTATTGTAAAAGCAACATGAAGAACTATCATTTACTCTGTTCGGCCACACATTGATGGTGAGTTAACTGTCAAAGAATATTTCTTTTTGGCCATTGATCAATGACTAGCAACTTTTTGTTTACTTTTGTCTCTTTTGGTTTTTTTTTTTAAACAGAGATTTTACCTCATTTAAATGCTTTTTTTGTTTATTAAATTTGATATTCATGACTTGAAGTTTTGCTTGAATCTATTACCCTGCAGGTGTTCTTCGTCTCATTTATCAGGCTTTGAATTTGTAGGTTTTGTGATTGACATTGAGGAAAATCAATTATTCTAGTTTAGGTGTTTTGGAGGGGAATTTTGGAATTGTTAGATTTACAACGGTCAGAGACTTGTGTTTGGACTGCAGTACAATTGACAATGAATTTATGAGACATACCAATACAACTAACAATCAATTTATGTAGGAACTCAAGAACCATGATGAATTTTTATTTATTTATAATGTGGTGTTAATTATGGCATTGGACCACATTCTTGTAATGGTTGGATTTAAAAATGAAAATTCCATTTAATTTACGAAATTTGTATTATTGTATTACACAATTGGTATTGGCTTGCTTAACAGTGATAACTTCCAAATGTTGCCAAATTAAAGTGAATTGTGCATGTGTTGCTTGCTAAAAGAGGGACCACTCTTTTATTATCTTAAAATTCTTAAGACATTCATCTAACAAGAATACTACTTAAATTAAAAAAAATGAACATAACTAAGTAACAAAAAAAAAATCCCCTCTGAATATTCCTAATGGATGCTCATTATATGTAATAATCAAAACTAATAAAATAGTTGTAGCTCTGCTTCATTCCAAATGTTGCTTCTTGCATCTTTGCTAAAAAAGTTGTGGCATCATTATATTCAGTAACCTTAATTGATATATCAACTGCAATTCAACACAAATCCCTGAAGCGAGACATCCAATTTTGAATCTTCTTTGATTATATTTCCACTACTATCAAGAACACATGCACTCGAAGGATGTTTGGTCCATGTCTTGAGAATGTACTTTGGAGAAATAACTAACTTAATCCATATGTTAAGTACTCGAGGAGCATGACAACATAAAATGCCAATGAATTAAAATTTCTTGCAACTACATTCAATAGTTTCATCTTCTGAGTTAAAGCTAACAGTTTGATCTCCTGTATCTCCTATTACACAAACTTTATATTCAAATCTTTTAGAAACTTGGTTATATTTCTTGAGAAGTGTGTATGACTTCTCATATTCCTTTCTAACCCATATACATATACATATATAAATTTCTCTTGCACTTCTCAACAAAAGGACATTCAAATTTAATGGCAGCAAAATTTGACTCATTTCATCATTTTCTTCCAACTCCTTATATCTTATATCCTCTGTCAACCTCTCAAATTTTTTAAAGAAACCCAACACATTTAATGTAGGCTTTATATAAACTCTTAATCAACTATTGAAGCTTTCACTCAATTGGGTTGTTGAAGCTCCTAGTAGAAAATGCATGCCACTCATATACTGATGCCCATTTTTCTCTTTTTCCAAATAAATCTTGCAACCATTGAATCCAACAAAGGGCACAAATGGTCTCAGGTTATAGTTTGTACTATAGGTAGCATCAAAATATATCATATCTCTAAAATAAAAATAATCTATAATCATTTTTCATGAGTCCAAAAAATATTTATGATTTGATTTTTACCTTCAAGTTGAATGTTAGAGAAAAATGATGGGTTTTCAATTTGCTTTGCTTCAAAATAATGAAGCAATGAATAAGGCCCGCCTTCTTTCATTTCTTCCATCCTGATGCTAGTCAAATGATTGCTAATATCTTTAATAGTACATCCAACATTTTCATATCCTCCAACTTGCCAACTTAGGAATTCCAAAACTAATATTTTCCATATACCAGAATGGTCTGCCTACTCAATTTGACGTGCTTGAGCACTAGAGATCTTTCTTTGATATGACAATTTATACTTACTCCTAGGAGTAGTTAAAGCATGATTATGTTCCTTCTCAAAAGGTGGAATTGCACATTTTCCATTTTCTTACTGATTGATGATAATTTGAGTTAAACAACTAGTTTTTGAATCTTTACGAGTCTTTGTTCCTTCATAATCATTCACTTTTTTAAACCCTTCTTTGAAACAAACAAATTTACAAGACACAATTGTCTTCTTATTTGTCTTGCTTCTATTTACCCACTATTTCCTAATACTAAACCCAACAAAATCAGCATATGAATTATAGAAGCTATATGCTCGCTCTTCACTTTCAAACTCCATGCCCACATATGGAGTTAAATTTGTTTTGTTCACTTCATAATCTGTTAAATATTCTTATAATAATGAACTATGTATTAAAAAACAAGAACCATTAAAAAAAGCCTTAAACCATACTTACACAAATCATGAATATCAAACTTAATAAACCAAAAAAGCATTCAAATGAAACAAAAGTTTTTGACTCAAAAAAGCAAAAGAGACAAAAGTAAGCAAAAAGCTACAAATCATTTATTAAGGGCAAAAAAAAAAAAAAGACGCTTTGAAAATTAACTCACCACCCATGTGTGGCCGAACGGAGTACATTCTTGTAGATGCCAAACAATAAACCAGTCCTTCCTGCAAGAATCATTCAGAGAAACCATTTAGGAGCCTTCATCAGAGAATTCGTGTTCTACAAAATCTGTTGCCCCCTTATCAAAGATACAAATAACATCACATACCAGATACAACATGCGCTGTTTCTTTTAACTCCTCGTCGTCCTTGTGTTGCTACAGCTTTCCTTGGCCGTCATGTCCTTCACCTTTGAACTACCGTTGCATTGCTTAGGACTTTTCTAATCTGTTCTCTTGTTGGCAATTGGAAAGTGGGAGATAGAGATTATAAAAAGTGTGGACGCCGATTTTGTTGATGTGAAATTTTTTTTGCTGATATAGTAGAAATATCCAGATGGTAAACTCTGATACGTTAACTGAATAATCAATATATGAGGAAATAGAGGTAAATTTTCTCCTGTATTGTAGGTAAACACATTCCACATGGTTGGGGATTGAATTTGATTATAAATATAATAGTTTAATTTATTTTATATTTTATATTTATCATTTTTTATAATAGCACTATAATTTACATAATTTATATACGACTTCTTTTGGTCATAAATATAAGCCTCCATTGGGGGCTTATATTTAGGACTTAAAGGGTATTATAATCTAATGTTCTATAAGGGTATTTCGGGAAGACCGTATCGCATTCATTCAAATCAACCAATTTATTTTGTTTCTTTAATCTTCCTAAATCAATTAAGTAGCTCTTATATCAAAAAACATAAAAGTATTTTTTTTTTAATAATATACATATATCTTGTATTGGAGATAATTTTAAGTTTCTCTTCATTGCATACATGGAAATGGAAGTGGTGCAGCCATGGGACTTTAAAAAGAGTTTTAGGTTCTCCCTATAGTTTAAGTCATATTACCTCGCTGTATTTTTTTTTTTGTTACCCACCCGATTCATCAGAGCTTTGCTTTGACTATATATGGATCCAACCCATGCCACACACTTGGTTGTGGTGGGTGAGTCTCCCAATGGGGATTTCTACATACGCTAGAACTAAACTCGAGACTTCTATTAAACGAAATCAAGCCATTTACCACTTGGACCAACCCTCGTTGGTTATTATCCAATTTTTTAATATAAAAGCTAGTTGACTTTTTTGGGGATGAGATTAAGGAAGTTAATTAACTAATATATTTATCATTTTTATATAAATCAGTCTACTTAACTGATAAACTAATATATAATATAATGGCAAATATAAATATTTTAGAATATATATTATAACCAAGTAATTTATTTAAAATTTTAAGTATGTTTATAAAAAGTTAATTGACTCTTATATTAAGGATATGAGGTGGTATAATGAAGGGATTAACAACTTCTTACATAATGAGTAAAATGGTTCGGTGAGAAGATATATAGAATTAGAAACCCATAGGCTTTACCCCTTATACCCCACTGCTTTGGGCAAATTGGTGAAATTGTATTACCTCTTTTTCATAAGCATAAGCATACTTTATTATCAATGGGGTTGGGTTTAACGTAAAAAGTTAGTCTCTCATAACATGATGAACCAAAGTTTAAATCTCTATTGAGAGATGTATTGATATTTAGTACCCGAAAGTATGTCAAATATGATTCTTTTTTGTAGGAGAATTAATACATATGTTAAATGCAAAGAGTATCATTTATTCCTTCTAATAAAGACAATTATATTTAAGATATTATCAGAAATTAAATGTGGGTAGCTCATAATGATTTTTTTTCAAAAAAAAAACTAGAATTATTGTCTCCTTGATTTTGCATTAAAAGACGAAAATCATTTCTAGTTAATATTCTATAGACTTATTCACATGCATTTATTAATTATATATTACGTATCCAAGATTTAGTGTTGAGGGCTTTGTGCATCTTCCGTAATAGAAATAACTGTGTATAATTATTAATAATTAGGACATCATGAAATAATGAATGAGAAAATAAAGGCAAAATCATGTGTTTTAACTTTATATAAGATTTTAATTTAGTCCTCTAATTTCGTGAAGTGTTTTTTGGTTTATGTAATATTGTTAATTTCATTAATAAAAATACCACTTTTTGCACACACAAAAAATACCATTTTAAATATTGATGAAATATTTTTAAATGCTAACAAATCATGTTTGATTTTGGAAATAATAACGATTGGCACAAAAAGTCATTATTTGAAACTAATGATGTTAGGGTTAGAAAATTGAAAATATACTTCGTAAAATTAACAGTCCAAATTAAAACTTTGTATAAAATTAAACCATCAAAGGTATAATTTTGTCAAAAATAAGGCAAAAATGCACATTTATTACTTTAACTTTACATAAGGTTTCAATTTTTCTCAAATTTATAAACTATATTTTCAATTCTTAAATTTTAACAAGATTTTCCCCCAAAAAAATTTAATTAGTTTAGAATGATGATTTTATGTGTCAATAATTATTTTTTAAAAAATAATCATCAATATTTAAATTTAAATATGGGCATTTTTGTTAATAAAACTAAAGATATTAGGATTAAAGGGCTACAAAACACTTTATACGAGGGAGGGTTGTTATCCAATTAAGCCTAATAATGTTTGAATTTAACTCAATTATATAACTATATAAAAATCAATGGAATTGGATCTATTAAAAAGAGTTAGCCTTTTACAACACGATAAACTAAACTTTGAATTTTCACTTATAGGAATATTCATATTTAGTATTTAATAGTATTTCAAAATGCATTTCCTCAAATAGAAAGATACATATGGTTCCATTGGAGAAAAAAAGATATCTATACTTAACAAAGAAAATGATAGTCATATATAAAAAAGACTCAAATGAAAAAAAAACCCCTTTAACATTAAATCAGTTGCAAATAATCTCTCTCTGACCTTTCAAAGTTTAAAGTAAGGACTCTAATATTTCATATTTTGTTTATCAACTTTTATGCTGTGCTTAGAAAATAAAAATTATAATTTGGTATTTAATAAAATTATAAAAAAATTACAATATAAAAAAATTGTTAACTTTAACTGTAGGGGAGAGGTTATGTGCAACTGATTTTATGCATTTTAGTCATGAAAAAAAGACACTTTATAAAATCAAAATCATCAAAATAAATTCTCGTATAAGATTAAAAGACGGCTGAACTTCTGCCTAAATAAAATTGAAAACAATTTAATGTCCATGAAAGACTACGTCCGCAATTGAATATAATTAATGCAGAAGATATGTTTCCGAAATTAGTTCATACTTAATTATGCAAATCTACATAACATCCTCGCCAGGGAATCAATGAATCAGGGTTTGTTTGGGATTAACTTTTGATATTTTAATTTTGGTACGGGACAAAATTTATGATTGTTAATGTAAAAACAATTGAATTTCACCATACCAGCATTTTTTAACCTTGGACACAATGATCCGGTTATCAATGTCTCACCATAGAGACCAACTTTACTCGTAATGCCATATGAAAAATTATACTTATAAACATTCTCAGCTGATCATATTTAAAACGTTTCTAACATGTTTAATTGGAACTAAGAAAAAATTTGAAACTCATTAGCTTTATCCTAAATTTATTATCTTACAAGGTAGTTTATATTAACAACAAAATAAATACTCTCTCTCTGTTCTATAAATAGTATCACCTTCAGTCCTTAATATAAGCCTCGATTGATTTTTAATATGAAGATTGATGAATCTAAATAAACTACTTTAAATTATATATATTAAATTATTTATGTATATATATCATTAGATTATATAATAATTTATATGTTTAGGCAAATTAGTTTAAAAATGATAAATATATCAATTTATGTAATTTCCTTTATCTCTAAAAATAACGTAACAGAGGGCTATATTAAGGACCATGGCTAATAGAGTGTGTGTGTGTGTGTGTGTTAATGCTACAAACATAAAAAAAATAGGGCGTCCTAGTTTCTAGGTTTAAATGAAGTCAGTGCACACATCATCCACCAACATAAAATTTTTTGTATACTTATATAAATATTGTATTGAGTGCCAGATTATGCAAGACAATCCAGCTTTTCTGAGTTCCAAACCTAAAGATCTCAATCAGATAAGGCCATCATATACTATCAAGAGAGGCCATGTTAGGTCTTTTGATTTTTCAGACTTAAAACCAGAAAACCCAGAAAATCAAGAATACCACGATACTATTCCTAGAATCATGGTCAGATTCAATTTTCTGTTGCACAGATTCCTCCTAAGAGACAAGTGTAGACCATACTTTGAATTTTTGATGACGAGAGAAAATATTATGAGCTCAGGCTTTCAAAAGAAAGGAAGAAGTTTAGAGAGAATTCAAAGAGAAAACACCCTTGGTATTATACAAGAAAGATTACAATATCACTTCTGTCGATAACTGTGGGCAGATGTGGTTTATATAGACTTGGAGGTGTACTACAAGACAAACCTACTACAAGATAAACTTCATAATTTTACATGTCAACACCTATATAGTAGCCTTTTTAACTCTAGACTTAGACATAGCCTTTTTGACTTTAAAAGACCTAGACTTGAAAGGAAAAGTAGAGAAACTCTTTTGACTTAGCGGATCTTGGGAGTCCGCCAGATGGAATTCTTAGTCAGAATCCAGATTAGCATAGATAAGGTTTGGATCAAAGATATCTTTTCAGGATGAGGAGTAGTCTGCAAC
>QFDD01003176.1:0-22190 GCA_006871305.1 Vachellia collinsii | reverse complement strand
TTTAGTCCTTGGTGGGGTGGATGTTACTGGACCTCATTTGCATACTGTGAGTTCGTTGCTTAAAGCCTTTTACTTATTGTTTTGCAATACATATGATTTGATTTTTTTTTTTTCTGACTTTTGATAATACGTTTGTTCAGATCTATCCACACGGATCAACTGATTCACTCCCCTTTGCAACAATGGGATCGGGTTCACTTGCTGCAATGTCTCTATTTGAGTCTAAATACAAGGAAGGCTTGACGGTATGCATATTATGGTTTAAAAGTCATGTCCTGTTCAATAGAGCTCTTTGTTACGAAACCCTTAAAAGCTGTTACACTTTATCTTTGATAGATCTGGAAAGTGGTATATATAATTTAGCATTATTTTAAATGGTATTGGTAAAGACCCGTATGTCCCAAAAAATAGAAAAAAGTTATCGAAGATTTACATTGATACTGTTATCAATTCTAGGTTTAGTCTTTTTGCTGAGTTCTAATTTTGTATGAACATTTTTATTTGGTGCAGAGGGATGAAGGGGTACAGCTAGTGGTAGAGGCAATATGTGCCGGTATATTTAATCACTTGGGAAGTGGAAGTAACGTTGATGTGTGTTTGATAACGAAGGTTAGATCTTTGATCCCGGATCCTACATGTTGCTCTTTGAGGCGGTTTAAAGTAACTTTTATTTATTTGTACGCTCCTATTTGATACTGCACAGGGACATAAAGAGTACCTCAGGAACCATCTCCTGCCAAATCCTCGTACATATGTTAACCCGAAAGGCTTTACCTTCCCTAAGAAGAGTGGTTAGTGTCTCACTTTGTTCACTTATTAACAAATATACTCTAGACTTCAATTAATAATTCTGTCATTCTGTGGTACCTTCCCGGGATGTGTTTCTTGACTGGTCAGACAATTGGGGAATGGGGCAATAGGCTAAGTTGTTATCTTACTAATTGGAAAGTGTGTGGCTTAGGGACAAGGTTTTGTGAAGTGCTGCTTGTGTTTTTGTTCCATGCCATAAGCAAGATAGATATGTTATACATGTGTGAAAGTAGTTGGATAACGTTGTTTTTCTATGTTGGGGTTTTGAGGCGATATTAAAAGAGTGATTCTCAATCGTCTTCTGTGTGCGCTTTGGTTTAAGGAATATGTTGTGTCTAAAATACTTTGATCCTATTATCCGGTACAGAGGTTCTCTTAACAAAGATTACCCCGTTGAGGGAGGCGGTCCAAGTCATTGAAGGAGGAAATGCAATGGAAGAGTAGCTTTTCACGTAGGTACACAGGAACTTTGTGTATCAAGCTGAAACTTGAATGGTGGGATGTTGATGTAATTTTATTTGTATGATGGCAGAACGCTGTGTTTGTTGCCTTCTACTATAAAAATTACTTCCTACTCCTAGATAACTAATTGTAAATATTTAGAAATTGGATAGGTTAGTTATTTACTATAAATATGCATTAATTTTTTTTAATCATTCGCATTATAATTATCCTTTCATAAAACCTCCTTTATTCTGTACAATCGAGAGTGATGTTTTGATGGAGACAGAGTTAACTGTTCTTTCATTTGAGGTGAAAGAGAATCTTTTTGCTAGCCCCTTACATTTAGGACTAGACAGACCAGCATAAGGGTCTGTTTGGAGGGGAGGGAAAGTGAGAGGAAAATTTTATTCAAATTGGATTTAAAAAATAATAGAGAGATGGGGTTCAAAGTTTGTAGTTATTTTTTCATGCCCTTTTATTTTATAACACATTTTTGATAAAATTTTATAACCCCACTTTATTTTTTTTAAAATTTAGCTTACAGAAATTTTCTTTTCCCTCCAAATGCCTGGTACCAAACAGTCCTTAACGTCTCGTTTGGGATGGCTGACGCTGCTTTTCACGGTAGTCTCATTTATTGCTGTTTGGTATTGCGTTTTCTCCATCGGTATTCAAGTTAAAAAATAACTTATTGTTGTTTCAGCGATGCAGAGCCTCCCTGTGAGGAATCAGTTACTCTATTAAAAATTTTAGTTTAAATCTAATTTAGATGATCTAGATTTAATTTTTTAGAAGTCGATACTTTTTTTAAAAAAAATTATTCCAGTGGATATATAATTTAAAATAAAAACAATCTTTTAACTATTATTTTTTCAAAAAGTGATTTTTTATTTAAGAAAGTACCATTTAAAAAAAAATCAAATCTGAATCGTCTAAATCAAATTTAAAAGGTCTAAATCTAATGAACTCTCTCAACTAAGCATTTAATAATTATCATGGTAATCAATTCTCTAAGTGGGATTCAGAAACTTTTTTCCAAGTGTTTGGGCTTTTTACTGTGTGTATCCATCGCTCTGCTCATGAGTTGAGAGAGTGAAAGTCAAGTATTTCTCTTTGAAAATACAGTTTTAAAATTTAATCATAAATATTGTAATAACATTATTTTATTTAATTAAGTGTTTTAGTATTTTCAAATTTTTCTCAATAATACATTAATTTTTTTTAAAAATTTCATTTCTAATATTTCTCTTGAAATTATACCATACATATGTGTAATAAAATTCATGTCATTTTAAATTATTTTCTAGCAAAACTTACTTCTTAAGCATTTATTTAAAAAAATTTTACTTTACATGAAAAATCACTTTTGTTATTTACATTCCAAACATAAATCAAATCACATCTTCTAGCTTCGAACCTTTCACTTAAAAAGAAATTCTTACACTCCTAATTGACTTTAGTAAGAAACATCATAAAGCTAATTAACACAGCAAAGATCTAAGTGGTTGAGTTTAGAGTAGTCTCTCACAACTAAGGGATTGTTTGGTGGGAGGGGAGGGAAAATTTTTGAGTTAAATTTGAAAAAAAGAAGAAGTTATAAAATTTTAATAAGATAAGATGTAAGATAAAAGTAAAAAAATTAATTAAACTTTTAACCCCACTTTTCTCTTATTTTAAATCCAACTTAAAAATTTTTTCCCTACGCTCACCGTCCCATCTCGTACCAAACATACTTTACATGAACTAGAAGAATATGAAGGGAAAAATTATACAAAACAAAGCATCCCCTTACAAGTGTTGTCATAGGTGTCAAAACCGGACTCCCCTCTCTGTTCACCATAATGACACATGTTAGTTGTTACCACACCACCTCTATATATATACACCGAACACAGCATCGATCGTCTTCCTCCTAGTTAATTAACTGACGATCTTCAAACCCTCAAATGGCAAGCAAAGAATTCAAGTTAGTTTCACCTGCAACAGAAAAGGAAGGAGGAGGAGGAACAAGGTTACCAAGATACTGCACACAAGAAGGCGTAGAGACCAAGTGGAACGTATCTCCCCTTCTGGAGTGGCACAATGTGCCTGATCAAGCCAAGAGCTTGGCCCTTCTGGTGCAGGACATCGACGCCGTCAACCCAAGTGGCCACCTCGTTCCGGTGACTCACTGGGTGGTGGTGAACATCCCGCCCACACTGAGAGGGCTGCCGGAAGGGTTCTCCGGCAATGAAGATGATGAGCACGGTGGCATTGAGGAAGGGCTTAATGATTGGAACGTGAAGCTGTGGAGTGGACCCAAGATGCCTAATTATGGCGATAGGTTTGAGTTCAAACTCTATGCTTTGGATTCTGACATGCACTTTGATAATCAGGTACGTATATATCAAGTTCTCATCCACATTTTGACCAACTTTATAGCCCAAATTAACCTCCCAAAGGTATGAGATACTTGGGATTCTGTTAGATAATATCATAGTTAGTTAATCACTTTCGAGCTCTATATATAGAGGTCCTAACATCTGATTTAACAAGTGTGTGGGATGGTCCTCACCAAACAGAGGAATGCTGACTTAACAGGTTAGTTAAGTCTTCACCTCATGAGTCCCTCAAGTCCCAAAATGGTTTAGGAAAAATCAACCCAATAATGGTTGATTAGTCATTACTTGATCTATTGTAAACAATCATTTTTGGCTTATAAGCCGGATGAAGAAGAACAAATATGAATGCATTTTGGAAGTAAATGAGGATTTACGGGGGCACATAAAAATAGACATGTCATAACATACATTATTTTGGTCATATTTATAAATTACTCCTAGCATATATTATACATCCATATTTCACACAAATAAATAAAAACTTTAAATCTTTAAATCTCGTTAACTCCATTTTAAAATTCAATTACTTTACAACTCCATCCCTATTTAATATCCACTATAATATATAAAAACAAAGTTAATATATAATAAGCGAATGGTAAAATTATACATGAGGTGATTTATAAATAAAAATTTCTCCCTCTCTTCTAAGTAGGAAAAAGAGGAATATTGATCTATGAAAACCAAGAGAATTGTATGAGACCAGTTAATCAATTACCCTACAAATTAGGTCTTAGATTTACAGCCGGAAGAGTTAATATATTTGGAGTGGTTGCAGGTGACGAAGGAGAAGCTGGTGGAGGCAATAGCAGGGCACGTAGTTGGAGAAGCCGTATTCACAGCTACTTTCGGATGATCTTCGTTCACTAGCTAATAACTGCAATATTAACTGTGCAAATATAATATATATATATATATCACATACATACGTATCTACGAATGTATTTGTGTGCACGCATGCAAATTTAGCACTCTCTTTGTAGTTGTATCAGTATGAAGAACATGTATACAATATCGACCACCTTAACAACACGGTAGTACTCTTGCGTCATCAAGGGTGGTTACATAATTAGTTCAGTAATGTTCTTGAACTTGAGACCTTATTTTAAGCAGTGATATTTCACATTTCTTTTTGACACATGTATATATATTACTCCCCCAATCTTTAAGATACTTTTGTAGTGTGATTTTCACTGCGAAAACGATCTTTTTGGATCGTATGAGTAGTTAATTAAATAATAGTTAACACATTGATTTAACAAATCTTTGTAAATTAAATTTAGTTAAACATATTTTGTTGATGACAGTAAAAGGTTAAAAAAAATCATAGAGCATTATAATATGAAAATTCAAAGTTATAGAATTTAATAAATTAGAAATAATTCTTTTTAACAGATAGATCAATAATGAAAAAGTAAAGTGAAAAAAGATAGAAAAATACTCTTGACTATAAAAAGGACAAGTCAGCCGCCTAATTTCAGTAATCCAAAATGAGGTGTCCGGGAATTTCTTTTGTAAAAAAAGTGAAGGTATAAATGTTGGTAAATCATGTTTACCTAGATTAAAATAAAACTTATTTCACGTTTTTATCTTGTAAACTGTAAATCATATTAGAAAATTAGTTTTCACCGTTAATCTAAACTATCACTATATCACAACATTTTAAAATTTCAATAAATAGATATGTGAAATTCAACATCTTAATTATCGCTTTTCATTTAGGCAATTTCCTTCTATTCATTAGATTTAGATCCTCGGGATCTAATTCTAGACATACATGTATTTGATTTTTCTAAACATGTAAATTTTTAATAAAAAATTATTATTTAAAAATGTAATAGTTAAGAGATTAATTTTATTTTAAATTTTATATCATTAAAATAATTTTTTTTATTAAAAATAAAAAATTAGATCTGAATCGTTTATATTAGATGAAGATGATTGAGATGGAGTGGATTGTAACATCCTTGACTTCATAGAGCAGTAAAGTCTAAAAAAGACAGGGAAGGGCCGGTTTGATTGTTACAGCTTTTATCAAAGTGGATTTGATTGAGCTGAGCCTTTCGTGCCCACCATGATGTTCTTCCTCCTTCCTTCGCAAGTTTGCAATATAATAATTCTTCCTGTTCACATGATGTTCTTCCTCCTTCCTTAGCAAGTTTGCACTCCAATAATTTTTTCTTTTCATTCATTTATTTTTTTACCTATGGAAGCAACTTGGATAGTGGATTGGTAATTTCCTTGTTCCTTCTCAAGTCTTCTTGTCCCATTGTCCACAAGTCTTCGGCTGCTTTTTCTCAATTAATTTGCATAAATATTAATGCATTTCCCCATTAAGAAAAACAGAGAAAGTTGTTGGTTTTAGATATTGGCAAAGTGGGGAGAAGTGAGACTAAATGGGCAAAGTTAACCTTTTTTTTTTTTTTAATTTAAGACATATTTAATATTAACTGCATATAATATAAATGAATAACTTTCTTAAAATCGCGTCATATTTGAACTGCTGCTCTTTTTTTAAGATTTAATTATTTTATTTAAAAATTAAAAAATTGTGACATTTAACATTTTTTTTGGTTAGATAATTATAAATTATAATAACGAATTTTATATTTGAATTTAGAATAAGAATTCAGTGATATTAAATTTTAATGTCGCCTTTTTCCCTAACAAAAGATTATCGGTTTATGTTATGCTTTATATAGGGTAAAGTAGTACCCATAGTTCTAATTTTATTTCTCATATGCACTCAGTTCCCTAATTTTTTGGGTAATTTTATCCTTCATATTTTAAATTTGGTGCAATTTTATCTTTATAGGCACTTTTTTAATCTTTTAGTCCTATAACTTTTAGGGAAAACTGAAGAAAAATTCCCCAATGGAAAATTAATTGGAAAATGAGAACTGTTGAATTGTAGTGAAAGCTCAGTTGTATATAACATAGAATGTCAGTTATATATTGCTGAAGCTTAGTTACACATATGTGGAAGGTTCCATTTTACAATTAATTTTTCAATGGATGATTTTTCGTCAATTCTCCCCAACTTTTAATATACTTATAACTTAATCCTTTAATTATAATTGGTGCTACTCAATCTTTAAACTTTTAATTCGCATATGACTTTATCCCTCATTTTATGTTTCTTTCTTTCTTTTATATATTATCATTTCGAACTCAACCTTAATCATCTTCTTTAGAGAGAGGAGCTTGACGCCAACTGCAACTGACGAAGCCGCCACCATTGATCTCTGGATTTGAAAACATGGGATAGACCTTAATTGTCTTGCTTCACACCAATTTAAAAGTCAAATTTCATCACAACGGATTGCTTCACACTTCACATTTCAAAAAGAAAATGACTTAGCTTGTGATATTCTAGTTTCTCTTATTCAATCGTTATAAAGATTCAAACTCATACTAATTCATTCATTTTCTTTTTTCGCTCAACTCTCCCCCATATCCTCTAATCTAGTGACAATTGACTTATTTTCCATTAGAAGTTGAAATTCCCCCCAGTAATTGAAGTCCTAAGTCAACAGATAGGCCAACATTATTGCGATGTGGCAGCAGCAGTTCTCCAATCCCCTCAATGAGATATTCAACTATCACTGGTCAGCCGCCACATTCCAAGCCTCAATAGCACTTTATCAGCTCGACATCCCATTCACATCTCAATATACTCTCAATCTCATGAAGAATAGAAAAAGCTTAACGGAGAATAGAATCGATGACTGCAATACATGGATCAATTCACCACCAGTGACAATTGATTTATTCATTATCTTCTTTGCTCACCGGGAGATGAGTTGGAAACTATTTTATTACTTAATTTTATCAGATAGGATAACTTGTTTTGAGTTGGAAATAACAAGAATGATAAAATAAAAAATGAAAAGATGAAAAATTAAGTTATAAGCGATTGAAAAGTTCAGATATTAAGTTGTACCAAATTATAGTTAAGAAACTGAATTATAAGTGAGTTAATAGTTAGTGATTAAAAGATTAATTTTCCTAAAAACAGTTTTCTACAAAATAAAATTACATTAAATTTAATATATAAGGGATAAAATTGTAAAAAAAAAAAGGGTGCCCGAGAGAATGATGGGAAATAACATCAGTACTACTTTACCCTGTGTATATGTATATATATATCAACGAAGTGGCATAATCTTAATCCCCTGCCTTGCTTGGTCTCTTGTAAAACTTTTGAGAAGCCCAAACTTTGATGTTTTACAGTTCAATTGATCGATTCCAATCGGCGGCTCGCCGAGGCGGTAGAACGACGAGAGCCAGGAGGATATGAGTAACAGTGGGCGCATTATCAAGATCACTATCTCTGATCATTCCTCACGGCACGAGGTCTCTCTCCCTGCTGAATCTACTTTCGGTGAGTTTTTTTTATTTTATTTGCGTGTTCCCTCCTCCGATTACGTTGAACCTTGAGTTGCTCCTGAATTTGACTATATTATGTTATGGATGTAGACCAATCAAGTCCAGGCTAATGATAATCAAACTTGTTTATATAAAAGAGAGCGAGGCGATTGGCAAAAAAAAAAATAAAAAACCACATTGAGGCAAATTTTGAGCCCACAGATTAATCAAAACCAACATTGGCCATCATTTTAAGTTCCTCTAACGGAGTCGAGCCCGAAAGCTATGCTGACAATCATAAATGTAATTTATGCTTGTGTATAAATTTTTTCCCTAAAATTCTGCTCCAAAAAAAATAAGGAACTTTAAAATTATAAATTTGTACTACATATATACAACTTAGATGCATAAACTTTCATGTTTGTTTATGATCTTTACTAAAATCAATATATAATCACAGAAAAAACAACAACAAAGCCTCTAATATAAAACCAGAGAACATATTTAAAAAAAAGGACTTTATCAACCAAGTTGTTTTCAACTTGGTGAGCCAGAGTAGAAACTCAACTGAATAAACTTAATAATATGTTGATCTAACTTGTTCACTAAATATATGTGATAAGCCAAAGTTAGGAAATTAACAAGGAGAAGTTTAATCTTGAGTGGGTCGTCGACAGTTTGGTTATTCTGCACCTTTAGTTTTGGTGAATCCTAATGCAAGGTAGCAGCTGAGGCTCTGCTATTAGGTTGTATCTAAAATTGGACACTTATCATATTCTTAACAGATTAAGGTCAGAACTTCCAGGAGTTGGGATTGGGTTAATTGTTTGGTGAATGTGTATCTTCTGATCATATATACTTGCTGGGTAGTGTATTTATTATGATAGTTCATATGGCACCATGCAATTTGGTAGGATATGTTCATTGAATTATATTTCAATGTGAAAAATCTTTAAAATTGGCTTCCAATTGCAGTTTTGGATGTTGATCGTTGAGTTGGAGAATATTTTATACTTTGAGAAAATGCGAGGATAAAATCGATAGGATTGAAGTTGATGATGTATGTGCTAAATACTTGGAATAAAGCTTGAAATTTCATGAATAAAGTAGTTGTTGAGCAATTTAGTTGAATTTCCTTTCATAATTATTTTCCCTATTTAGGGTGTATTAAAGTTACACCCTGGAAAATGGTACTGATGATTTATTTATTTCGAGTCTATCTAGAAAGCTAGGAACATGTGGCAGAAGAAGCTTTAGATATTGAATATATACTTCCTTTTTTAATACATATTAGCCTTATTAGATCTTCAATAATAGGGGACGTTAAGAGACTGCTTGCACATAAAACGGGTTTAGATCCTGAAGAGCAAACACTCATCTTCCGAGGAAAAGAAAAGCAGGATGGAGAGCAGTTGCACTTGGAAGGTGTAAAGGACAATTCAGAAATATTTCTTTTTAAGGAAGCTGCTAGCAGAGGGAGGAAACTTGAGGAAATCAGGAAAAATTTTGGCATGTCGAAAGCTTTTGATGCTGTTGCTGGAGTTAGAGCTGAGGTGGACCAGCTCTCTGAGAGTGTGAGTCCTTATTTCCTATTTGACTGCTTGCTGAAGAAGAATATTAGGTTTGAATAATTGAAAACATGTTAGATGGAGAATGATCATTCGTCTCATTTCAACCTTGCAGATAGAAGCCTTAGAGGTGGTTGTAAAATGTGGAACCAATGTTGCAGAGAACGAATTTCTTACCCTGTCTGAGTTGCTTATGAGGCAGTTGCTGAAACTGGATGCTATTGAGGCTGAAGGTGAAGCAAGGCTGCAGAGAAAAGCTGAGGTAATATTTATGGTTTCAAGACTAATCTGAAGTTCTAATGTTATGTCTCTTGTTCATGCCATTTTCATGCTATCCTTATTTTGACAAATTATAAGTCATGGACCATGAGTGGCAACATCTGTCGATATTAGTGTTTAAAATAACAAAGCAGACTGTTTTCTAAGGGGGAAAAGGGCAGTATGTGTTCATATGCTATGCCTTATATGAAGTAACTTCCATGATGATGCAACATACTTTAGGTGTCTTTCAGATCAATTCTGACGATGGTGAAATATGTTGCAAATAAGAGAGTTGTTAGTAATTATAATAATGAGTTGTATTGTTAATTAATTTCAATGTTTTATTTGGCGGAATGTTGGAGGGTTTTTTTTTTGGTTATTATCTTAGATGCTTAACGAAGATTTACGATTATGAAAATGCTATTGCTTGAATGACTTTGAAATACTTATTGTCTACTGCATTTCTCTTAGATTAATCTTTGCGAACTTCTATAAATTTATCAAATATATTTCTTAAGCAGCTTTATCTTTTGAGTTATTCACCAAAGAACCACTTGCAGGAAGAGTATAAAGAAATGACTGATCCTTTTCTATTATATTAGTATTATCTAGGTTTGACATAGTAACAAAATTCATGCAATGGTCCTGAAAAATTATTATTCTTTGAGGATGAAGCTTTATTAAGTACGCTACAGTTTTGGATGGAAGATTCTTTGCAGGTTTAATTTCATTATACATTGCATCAACCAATTAGAATGGTCCAGAGAATCAATTGTTTCTCTCCTGAGCGCAGTTAAGGAGTCAAATTGGGCAATGATATTGATGGCAATGCAATGTCATTGTCTTATATTGCTTGCCTGTGACTCTTTCCATTTTCTTCTCAACTTCGTGTTTTTAATCAAAACTTTATTAAGGATGGCTACCTAGATTGCATGGCGCCATTGTGCTCTCTCCGACTAAATGGATATCAATTTGTGATAAATTCACTGTTTAGTACCTATGATGTGTTGAGTGTTGTAATGCATGGACAACCAGTATGATTCTTTGTTGGATGATTTATCATCATTTTATTTATTTTATACCATATGCATGGAATATCAGGATGCATTTTTTCTTAGACAACTCTGAATAGATGTGAAATTGATATTATTCTAAATTTTAATCTTAATTGCCTGAGGTATAAATCACATTACCTTTCCCTTACTGCTTCGTAGAAGTGTGTTAGATTTCCTCTCGAGGCTCATTAGGATCAGGGTTACACTTATTGGCTACAAAAGCTTGAACATCAATTTTACCACCTTTCTTCAGGTATCTCGAGTGCAGAGCATTGTTGATAGATTAGATTCTCTAAAGGCGATAAACTCCATGCCTTCTGGCAACAACGAGAATGCATTCCCAGATAGAAATGGGGAGACCTCTGAACCTGGAACGGGAAACAGGAATGCCCCACCCCCAACTTCATCTTCAGGAGAATTATTTCAAGGTTGGCAGAAGATTACTTGTCCTAGGAGCAGGGAGGTTGAATCCCTAGTTACAGATGAGGCTGTGGATCCAAGCACTAGTGAGGCTTTGGTTAGGAGAAGAAGGAACCTCTTAGGTAAGTCAAGTCTATCAAAAATCCGCATCTTAAATTTTACAGTCTCATAGAAAGAGCTTAATATGCAAAAGCTTGAATGAACTGGGCAACTCACAGTCGCATGTGGATTGTGGGGGTTGAAATAACATGAAATTTGTACACAAGGAATTTTAATTGCAATAATTCAATTTTTTGGGCATTTAAAATACCTTATTTGGTTAATTCTGGTGGTTACTAAACTCCTTGTGTGTGACTGTGTGTGTGTGTGTGTGGAGATTTGAAGAAGAGGCAAACTCTACTCTCGTTTCCATGATTTCATTCCTATGTTAAGGCATTTTTCACTTCCCTCAGACTTGCGTGCTCGAGTTCAGGAGGGGACTGAAAGAGGGGCTACCTCAGGGGATTTTGAACTGGAAGATCCCTTGGCTCCTTCTCAACCTGACAATCTTATTTCCTCTTCCACTACTGGAGGTACGCATGCTCTTATTTAAACTACCATGCTGAATTTTGCCTCTGCTAACAGTGTACTTTTCTTACATCTGCAGATTTCCAACCTCAAATTGAGGACGGTCTTGTAATGGAAGACATCCCTGAGATATACCAATTCACTGGGCAGATTGAAACAGGGACTGGCGAGACCTTAGCTAATAATAGTTTTCCCTTTTCACGAATTCAATCGATTCCTGCCCGTGCCCAAACCTCTGAAGACTATTTAGATAAAGACACTTACGCTAATGTTGGGGAGATCCTACAGCTCATCTCACCTTGCCCTGCTGTTACAGGAGCTTCTTCAAGTGTCTCTACTAACGTGGCAAAAAATCTAGCTGTGTTGTGTGAACTAGATGATAAAGCCACCAAACTAATGGAGATAGCCTTTAACAAATATCCCAACCTAATGATGATTAGGTCTGATAGAAGGAAGACCTTCATCCGTTGGATGTTTTGCTCTCTGTCAAATCTCCTTCAACTACTTTCAACTACATCTGCTGGCACCTTGAACACGTCGAAGATGAGCGAGATCGAAGTTGCGCTTGGAGAACTCAAGACATTTGGCTTTGACGCCGGCTTCATTGGTGAGATGCGCTTGCAGGTGAGTGAGGCTTGGGAGGCCCAGTCAGCAATAGACAATGCCACCTCTGAGTTGAAGACATTGTGCACAAGGGCAGAAGATCTTAGCCAAGAAATTGCCAACATGGAGCATAGTTTAGCAGCTGCCAAAGCTGAAGTTGCACAGGTTGAAAACAGAATAAGCACTTTGTGTGAATTGATAGAGAATCGCTCTCCTAAATTTAAATGGATTGATGAATTACATTAAGCAAATGGGTTGGAAGATAGGGTATTTTGTTTCATGTAAATATAAGCCCATTAGTATTTTTGTTGTCTTGTTTGGCAAACGTTACTGAAGTATCCTGGTCTATTGTGTGCTGAATCTTTGTTCCCCTCTGTTTTCCCCCTTGATCATGGAGAATATAAGTAGTTTGAATAAAAGACGTGGTAAAATAAATTGATGGAGAAATTATTATAAGATTTCAAATAAGAGAATTAATATCAGTAAGGTTCCATTGACAACTTAAGAAGCTATTATTGACAAGTGAAGCAGCTACCATTAATAATCTCTGGGGACTTTACTAATATTAATTCTCTTATTTAGAACTCTACAGTAATTCCTTCTAAATTGATTTAGGAATTAATTACAATATGATAATTTAATTATGTAATTAAAATATGAATAATCACATGTTATCATAATTTATAATTTAAAATTAAATATCAATTATAAAATAGATTGAAATTTTTTTTATCATAAAAATGACACGACTCATTGACGTTTCTATGGCCTTTTTTTTTTCCCTTTCCTTTTGGTGTATATGAAATTCCTTTGTGCCTCACCTGGACCAATTACTATTGGCGATGTTACCCAAGTTTTTGTGCACTCTTAATCTTATATTATAAGATGTCACACTTTTTTTTTTGGAAGATTTTATGAGAAGACAATAATATGATGTATTTATTAAAATAAAAAATTATTTTTAATGCATAGAAAATATTAATTATTAGTCAATATAACCATTTCTGTTATTTTTAATTCAATATAGTGTAGTATACATTTATGATGATAATAACACCAATATTTATTATTGATATATTTATCTTATCTGCCATTATCTACTTATTTTCATGGAAGAATATACATACTAAGTAGAAAACAAAATCTATACACTAAGCAAAAATTATTTTTAATTTTTCAGTTTTGCCCTCCATGTGATGTCACACTGTTTTAAATTTAACTATTTACATTTAATATCCTTTTTCTAATAAATAATAAATGAATTTACCTATTTGACTTGTCCTATTCCAACTATTGATTAACTTTGAAGAGACTAATGGATAATAATAGATGTTGGCAAAAAAAAAAAAAAAAAGGAGAGACTAATAGATGACGGCGACCAACCGTTTTCTACAAAAATAGATATCGTGTCTCCTTCGATCCCTGTCTCCGCTTCCCTACCCTCCTCTTCGATTCGAACTCCTTTCTCTTCCTCTCTCACTTTCCCACCTGTTGTCAAACTCTATCCCTAGCGTTTCCTTTTGTAGGACTTCTCTGAAAATTCCATTTTTAAGCATTTAACTTGTTTGTGTCAAGCGAAACCCAATTTTGATGATGAATAGCTCAATTTTCTGTGGCGACCCGCCGCCGAAGCAGAACGACGAGATCGAGTGGGAGATGAGGCCTGGTGGAATGTTCGTCCAGAGACGTGATGCTGGTGTTGATGATGACCACAGTGGAGCTGGTTCTTCTTATCGTGCTGGGCCCATGATCAAGATCAATGTCTCATATGGTTCCTCTCAGCACGAGGTTTATCTCCCAGCTGAATCTTCTATCCGTAAGTATCTTCTATTGTGTTTACGATGCCTCTTAGATTGTGCGTGAATTTGAGGCATGTATTTCAATTGAACTTGCTTGTTGGACTTGATTTTAGTGATCATTCGTATGCTGGTATTTGAAGCTTCTCTTTGAGATATTGTGCTACATGGCTCCCGTATTTTGTGTCTGAAGGGTTTGGAACATCTTAGAATTGGGATTTTTGTGCTTTGGTGAATTTATGATGTGAATTTATATACCGTTTTGAACACCCATTTTGCTTGCATAAGGATCGATATAACCTTTTGATAACGAAACTTACACTTAACTAAAATATCATATTTTCTTGGTAATGCTGAAATTTACTGCAAATTGATATGGGTTAATGGGTAACTATTGCTTACCAAGATAGACAATGAAATTTTAGTTCATTCATTCGATATGCTTAAAATTCGTAAGCTCAACCAGAGTTTCTGATACAGATACATATTATATGGTCAGCCAAACTTTCACATTTTTATCTTCCAACTGTTCATTGACAAATGTTATTCCATTTTCCTCCCATTTAGCTGCATCATATTACTTACATGTTACATCGTAGATAAAAATAAAAATAAATTAAACAAAACATTAAAGGTCCCACCTCTAATGGATTAGATTTGTATTACTACATCAAGGATCATAAGTTCTACAAACTATAGGAGGGGGAAAAAGGTAATTTTCATTATCTTAAGGGGTGGTTGATTCATAATAACAAGGTTACAAATGTAGAAGGGAAGAAAGGAAAGATTATGTCTTTAATATGATATAATATGAACATATGCAGATGGCAGTGGATATTTTTTGGGTCTTTTCAGACGAACCCAATTGATACTGAGTCAGAGATACTTATCAACTGTCCAAAGTCTTGAGAGAAAAAGAATGAATCAAGAAGAGAATATATGTAGTGGTTTCCTGCTTATAAGCTCCTTTGGGATCTTAGAACCATGTTGATACTAAGATCCACATAATTCTCTCACCAGACTCTCAGAAAGCTACCATCTAGAACCCTTATTGTATACCTAAAGTTTTAGAACCATAACAGTGCAACTGGAGCTATATTCTACCCATCCTTAAAAGATGATCAAGGGTAAAATTATTATAGTAATAATAGTTTATATACTTAACTTTAATATCAATAGTTTTAGGATAAGTAAGGTAATGATATAATTATGTGTTTTTAGAAATTCACTGATGAAATCACCCTCAGGTGCTGCATGGATTTTATTTACCAAAACTGTGGATGTTATTTTCATTTCTGTGATTTTTAAGCATGCTCAAAGTTCATGCTGTTTATAAGAAAATAGAACTATAAGAGCTTTTAAATTGGGGCTATTAATAAATTGGTGAATTACTCTATACAGATAGATGAACCCTGCTCAATACTGTTTATCTGGTTACATGTTTTGTTGTATAAAAAAGATTTAATTAAACATGTAACCTAATGATTTGTTTCGATTTGTAAATCCAAAAAATATATATGCCATCTAGCACATTTCTGATTCAAATTGGATAAAATTTTATATTGTGTGAAAGTATTAAGACCATGTTTTACCTGGACTTGAGTTGCAGTTTGGCCTGATTCTTTTCATTCCATTATTTAAAATTGTTTTGACATTTCGGCATATTAAAGGTTCATCCTGCATCATAATATTGTTGTTTTCTTTATCTGGATTCTGGAGTCCATTCAAGGAAACTGGAGCATGTCATAGAAGAAGCTTGAAACTTGAGCTATGAAATATTTCATTTTCTTATCTGATTTATTGCTATACCTATTTACCTTGAATGGGTCTTCAATGACAGTGGATGTCAAGAAACTACTGGCACACAAAACAGGTTTAGAGCCTAATGAGCAACGACTGTTCTTCAGAGGAAAAGAAAAAAAAAATGAAGAGCACTTGCATTTGGGAGGTATAAAGGACAAGTCAAAGATGTTGCTTTTGGAGGATGCTGCTAGCAAAGAGAGGAAACTTGAGGAAATGAGAAAACAAAGTGAGATGTTGAAAGCCGCTCAAGCGGTTGCTGGTGTCAGGGTAGAGGTGAACAAGCTTTCTGAGAGGGTGAGCCCTTGTTTTCAATATAGCCAGTTATTGAAAAATCATATTTCATAATGATCATTAGTTGTATTCTAAAATTTGCAGGTAGCTGCCTTGGAAGTGGCTGTGAACGGGGGAACCAAGGTCTCGGAGAAAGAGTTTCTTATATCAACTGAGTTGCTTATGAGGCAGCTGCTGAAGCTCGATTCTATTGAAGCCGAAGGTGTGCCAAAGCTACAGAGAAAAGCTGAGGTAGTATTTCCTAATCTGAAGCCTTTACTATTTGTTTGTTATTGATGTTTTTTTTTTCTTATTCATGCAATCCGATAATTCTTATATGGTAATTTGAGTTATAAAGTTGAGTGGAATCCTGTGCTATAATTTTTGTGAAGTGATTTGCTGCTATGATGCATCTGAGTGTTACTTTGGATAGGTTTAGACTGATGCAGGATGGTTCAATAGTGTAACAGTTTGTACATGAAATTTTTTTTTTTTTTTTCAAGTTCATAGTATCTGACTATCTGTGTTTACAAGATTTTTGTTTTCTGGCAATTGATGGACTGGATTAGAGAGCTAGGGATAATTATAGTATAGGGCAAACATGTTAACTTAGGAACCAAGCGTATGTTATTCAGATATGTAATATTATATTTTCTGATCCGTTTCTGCTGTCAATATGGCTGCATATTAATGAACTGAAGCAAATAGGAAATTTATTTAAAAAAAAGAAATTGAACAGTATGGGCATACAGCTTATCATTGATAAGGTCGAGTTAAAGTCAGTAAGGCTAAGAGCATGCAAAATGGTACATTTAAGCCTCTGTGGTGTTGTAAATTCAGGTTAACATGGAGAATGTTTAACTATTTGTTGGCTGGGGAGGCTCACTTGAGCCTTGGCATCCACAAGCTGCTTAGATTTTCATATGAAGACTAGTGACTTGCTTTGGGCGGACCAGAAAAATTTCATGCATACAGCAGGATATATCTGAGTAGGCTAGCCCATGCAATAAGAGTAGCTAGTTATCCTGTATGCATAAAAGGAATGCGTTTATTTGCTACTAGAATTTTGTAAATGGACGTGGACTTCTTATTCTTCCCTTTTACTAACTTTGACCATACATTGGTTTCTGGGAAGTGTGTTTGCTTGCCAATTGATATGACAAATTCCATGTCTGTCCTTCACACATTTATATTGTTACTTTCTTTTGGTCGATGATAATTGGTAGATCTTATATTAAGAACAGGAGGGAATGGTTTACTGGTTGTGAACACCCCTGGTACCATCCAAATTGAGTATGTTGGGTTGATATTTGACTGACATCAACTAGCAAAAAAGTGTTTGGTCACTCTGGTGAGAGATAAAATGAAAAATGAAAATTAGCCATCGAATTAAATCACATGCCCCACTGCTTGTGCATGTTCCCATTAATTCCTTTGAGTTTCGTTCTTGCAAAGGTACTCCCTAAGTGTGGAGGACTCAAAATAGGGTTTGAGTAGCATAAGGATTAGGCTTATTGCATTTGAAGGCCTGAACATCTGCTCTACATAATTTCTTCAGGTACGTAGGGTACAGAACTTTGTTGAGACGTTAGATTCTCTGAAGGAGAGAAACTCCAAGTGTTTTGGCAAGAATGGCAATGCAGTCTCAGTAACAACCAAATGGGAGAACTTTGGTTCTGGAATGGGAAACTTGAACGCCCCACCTCCAATGTCATCGTCAGGGCACGTACCCCACGATCTTGAGCCCTTGGATTAGCTCAGAAATTGCTGTGTTTCTTGAATACTTATGTGGAGAATTGAATTTTTGAGCATGTACAAAACCCCTTGGTTCTTTATTCAACTTTCAAATGTAATAGTTTATTATAGACGAAACATTTAGACCAAACCTATTGTCTTTAAATGACCACCTGTTGCATTTTTGGTTTATCCTTCTTTGATCTTCTCAATCCTATCCTCTCTATAATTTAAAGTTGTGCCTATTTGAGTTGGTGCTGTCATTCTACCAAGTTGTTTGGTCAGTTTGAGTAATTTTGACTTCTGATATGAGTTTTCTTCAACCTTTTCTCCCGGGACATACACTACTTGTAAACAAGCTGCATCGGCTTCAAATTTTACTAGCTCAAAGTTTTAAGTTTCAATTTTAATTATATTTTCTATTTATAATAAATGTAACTGAATTCTTTTGATATTTAAAGGACAACAAAGTACAGTCAAGTTCAGCTTGTAAAGAATTTTATTTGAGTTTTTTTTATTGAAATACGATAAACAGTAAAAAAGTATAAGAATGCTACACAAAAAAAAAAATGCATCTGCCTTACTGCTACACTGAAAATCCTTCTTTGCGAGAAGGATTTCAGAGTTATAAAGAGATTGTTCATGCGAATAACGACTTTGATTTGATAAAAGTCATATATTCTTTGGTGATACAATATTCTTTCGTCTATTGAGAACGCCACATTCCCAATACATGCACAAAGCTCCTCCTACCCATGAATGACTTGTCATCTCAATGTTTTCTCCCCATATAAGCCCGTGAAGCAATAGTAAAAAAGGGTCTTTATATTCTTCATGCCCATACTTGCTCTCTCACTTCTTTCCTCCTCTTCCATTCTCATTCTTGAATCTTGCTCAGTGTGCTCTCACTTCATTCCTCCTTGCTCTTTGCTCCCTTTCTTGTTTCATCCCTCCTCCTCCTTACTCTGCATCTCACGTGGTGGGAATGCCTCCATGTAATTGAAAGAATATCAAATTGTAATCTTTATAGCAACTCTCAGCTATTCACTCTTTAATTATTTCCGCAAAATGTAAAGACTTGTATTTCTTCCTTTTTTTTTTCAAAGAAGAAATAATTCATTAATGAATCAAAATATTTACCCGAAGCCAAAGGATTATAAAAACAAGACCTGGCCACTGGCTGCCCAACAAGGTACATATAGACTTCTATTTACATGAATAATGGCTTCAGAAATTTTTCACTTGAAGAGCAACTTCTGTCTTTTGTTTGATCAAAATTTTTCTCCGTAAGAATGATTTCTTCACAATTTTGAAGTTGTTTTTGTGAAAAACGACTTTCAGTGTTATATCATAATAAATATTTTATTCTTAGTAGCATTATAGTTTTTTTTTACTGTTTACTGTATTTCAAATAGAAAGCCTATATTTGACCATGATTCAGGATATATTGGTTTGAGCATGGTGGATTCATGACCAGACCGAAAGTAATAACATTAATATAGATATTTTTATTTTATATATAAAATAAAACTATTTTTTCAAAAAACTATTTCTATTAATTTTAATAACTGAAAAATAAAAAAAAATAATTTAATTATTATACACAGTTACACGTTAAAATCAAGATGGTATAATAATCGATCGTCATAATATTTATTAAGAAAATATATCATTGTAAATGGTTATGCATAAGAATAATGCTCATATAAACCTATAACGTAGAAAGGAAAAAAAATTGCTTAACCAGTCATCATTGAAAACATTTGAATCTTTTGGGATTACTTTCTTTAGTTTTTGAAAGTGACATTGGATTTTTGACTCCTTCAAGCGAGTTAATTGAATCATTAGGGAAGTTGAAATTCTCCCAACAATTCTCCCAACAGCACTTGTTTTCCTATTCACTTTTAAGCAAATTCCACTTTAATTAGTCTCTGCATTTGCGCAAATAAATGAAGAGCAAATAGCTAAAAGTTGCAATTAAGATTACAATTAGATATTCTTTCAAATATTATTGCAGAATTTAGGATGAATTGTATTATTTATATTCTATGAATAGTGAGGCTTGCAATAAATTCTATATTTTATACTAATAATTCATATATATACATGAAAGAATATTGTAATGTATGCATGTAAGTTCAGGGCTTGAGGCAAGTGGACATTTCAACCAAAATTTAATACATCTCAGAAGTATTAAATAAAAAATTTAATCGATAATTAACTTTTTTTTTTTGGATACAATAGTCGATAATTAACTTTGAAAGTCATATGCATTTGATGAACTGTATAAGACACAGGAATTAATGCTTTGGGTTTTGCAATTCCTTTTTTGTTCATAAAATCATATGCTAGTTTTTATATCAATTTGGATTATCTCTGTAATTATAAAAAGCAATTATAAATAATATATTTAGAGTAAAATAATTAGATGAAGTCTTAACATGAAAATCGAATGCTATATATAAGCATTCTTTAGCATCACATTTTGTTAAAAACAGACACCCACACACAGTTGCACTAATGTGCAATTTCCATAACAATGTCATATTAATTATTATTTAGTATTTAATATTAATTATTTATAATTAATCCAAATGTAGCCTTTTGTTATGGTTGTCACTTACCATGAGAACAACAGACGACAGTGCAACAGACAGATCACACATTAATTTACATAAACGAACAAAAATACTTCTGATCATATCCTCAGTAGCTTGCTATCTGTTCCCCACCACTACCTTCCTATCTATTTCCTTCCACTTGATCATATAACAAATTTCCAATTCACTAATCTTCCATCGATTTACAATATTAATTAATCTAAGCTTGCACGCCACCATGTGAACTTCACCAAATATTCCTATAATATTTTTGGGAATTGGCTATGAATGGTCTGGGTTCATAGGTTTATAGTGCCGATCATTTATAAAAACTATATTAAATTCTTCCATTGCCATTTATACTCTATGACAATCGCGAATACGTACGTGTGGGTTTTTCCCCCAGAATTATATAAAATTAAATTTGTGGAGGGGATGAAAGGGAAAAAGGAAATAACAAGAAGGACATTAATTCTTTCTTTATTTTTTTTTATGTTGAAAACTTTCATTGATGCAGCAGAAGTGAAAAACATGAGTAAGGGATAAATTGAAAAAGGAACATTGATTATTGTTGAAATAATATTTTCGGAGCATGCTTATCTAATATATAAAATTTAAATTTCAGTAGTAGTTGTCAATTAGCAAGTAAAATTTGTTTCTCCCTCTCACATGTATTTTATTTTACTTTATTCATATAAAACTTTCAGATTATTAGTTACATTACTTTCCAAATGAAATGATAGTTAGCTAGCATTAATCAGCATTTTAATTACAAAGAAGAGTTTGAAACAAGTACAAATCCTTCGGAGAATTACATTCTACAAGTTAGCCATTGGGATATTTGGAGAAACCAAAACCTTAACTCGTGACAGACTCTAACATGTACACTAGCTAGCTAATAATCACCATTCAATACTGAAATATTGTTGGCTCTTGAAGCAAAAGTGGTTTATTTTTATTTTTCATAATTCTATCATAATAACCTGATCATTACTAAATAATAAAGACAATTCCTTATACAGAAGACGATGAAAAGAACAAAAAAAATATAGTTCCGACATGAATAATATTAGAGGATATTGTAAAAATTAGTAATTAATGATGCATCATTTTGGACAAATGCCTCAAGAGATCTCACTTACGACTTGTCTTATTCAGATCATATAGTCAGATCCAGTAGTGTACTAGTCTTTTCCCTCCTTGATTTCTCCTTATAATCACGGTGTTGATCTCCTTCCTTGAAGCTGTTTCTAATAGCATTATTATTATTAGTATTAGAAAACGAGGAAATTTGAGAAGAATACAAAGACAGTGAAAGATTTCTATCATCTTCTTCTTCATCTATATTCTCCTCCAAATGATTCTTCTGTGCATTATCATCAACATCAACTCTTGAATTTAACTTCAGAGATAAATCCAAGTCAAGATGATTATGATGATGAAGATGATCCATCATATGATCACAAGCCTTTCTTTTCAGCGTCATCTTTGTTTTATCCTGATGCTGATC
>QFDD01003175.1:0-20185 GCA_006871305.1 Vachellia collinsii | reverse complement strand
CGTCGCTCCTCCCTGGGCCAACAACTCCCCTAGAATGCTAGTGTCCATCGTCCTCGCTCCTCCCCTAGGACTTGCCGTAGACGACCCATCCAAGCCATCGAACAGATTAGGCTCAAAGGTGCAACCACAAGTGGCCTCATATGAGGCGATGGTTCTAACGAGGTCCCACCGGTTTGACATACCCACTGTGTGCTCCCAAAAAGCCTGCGCCCTTGCCCGCATGTATGCCTCTATCTCCACAGCATGGACGTCCTCCTTCAAGGCTGCGACCTCCATCTTCAGGATGTCACGATCGAGCTTTACGCTGGTCAGCATCCTCTGAAGCTTCGCGGCCTCATCCTTGGCACGCTGAGTCCTCTCGTCCGCAGCAACCACGATGTCCCTTTGGTCACGCATCATGTCCCGGGTGCGCTTAAGCTCCCTCTCCTTAGCGGCTACATTCCAGAGGTGGAAATCCTTTCCCCCCTCTGCTTTGGCCAAACGCCCGTCCATCTTGACGAGCTCTTGGCCGAGGATAGCAACGCTCAGTAAGCCCTGGCACAGAACCAATGAGCATGAGCAAAGAAAAGCAAAGAGGTAGTATGGAAAGGGAAAACAAAGGACGTCGGGAACATAAGCTACCTACGACAACCTGACGAGGGTGTATTCCACGGCCTGACTATGGCCCCCAGCCAACATCGTCTGTCGATCAGCCTCAAACGGCTGGAGGTGTATTGAGGGGACGACACAAGACTCATCCCTGAGGATCGGCGGCTTAGAGGGTCCCGCATCTGAGGGCACAATTGCACCCTTGTCTTCAACCCTTCTCCTCTTGAGGGGCTCGGCCACCTCCTCTATTTGAGGGTCCTGGGCGGTACTGCCCTCACGGGCAGCCATCCCCACAGGGGAAACACGAGGAGAAGAGGCACGGACCGGCGACACGGGAGTTAACACCTGTTTGTGCGGATTTTAGGCGAACCAGAGTTCAGAGGGAGGTTCGGGTAATCAACAGCGTGTGGCCAGGAAATGAAGCGCGGGACCAAACTCAGGGATGGAACAAAGTGAACAGAGGATTCAAGTTTGGGAGGACGCGGTTTGTCACCGGACGCCGTCTATTTGTCAGAGCCCCGTCTTTCAGAGGTGTAACTAGGGTATGGTTCGGCCCTCCACCCCTTACTCGATCGTCGCGGGTTGCAGCTACGTCTGTCGCTTGGCTCCTCCTGTCTACCATGGTGGCGTCTGTCATTAACCTCGTCTTCTTCCCATTTGATTTGGGCCCATGCCCGAGCTAGGACATCTTCCATCGTGTTGCAGGTATATTTTGTGAGCTCCTTATACAGGTCAGAGTCTGGAAGTAGACCTTTTCTAAAAGCCGAGATCGCTGTCGTCGTGTCACAATGGGTGATGTGGACCTTTTCGCGGTTGAAGCGTCCTAGGTAATCTCGGAGCGTTTCCCCTAGACGCTGAATGACTTTGTACAGATCATTGGGTTGCTTTCGCAGCTTACGGCTGCTGGAGAACTGCTGGACAAACGCGTCATTCAGGTGGGCGAAAGAGGTAACGGATTGGGAAGGCAGCAAGGTGAACCATTCCATCGCGGGCCCAGCAAGAGTTGATCCGAAGCCTTTGCACATGCACGCTTCCCTTAACTCCCTCGGAATCGCGACGGTGTGCATGCGCTGTTGGTAGTGAGCCATGTGCTCATCTGGGTCCGTCGTCCCATCGTAGAGCTTGATGTGGGGGAGCGTGAACTTCTTGGGCATGTCGACCAGAGCAATCTCATCTGCGAAAGGAGAGTCAGCGAAGCTCCCTGGATGGCTTTTCCTTATAGGTGCTGGGACACCGGGGATTCGTTCCACGAGAGCTTCCAGCTCCTGCAGCTTCTTCAGCCATGCTGGGGGTGCCATCACGGGGTCTCCATCTCCCACGACTGGTGGGTCATCGAGCCCCTCCTTAGTGCCCTCTTCTGGCTGCATAGTCGCCTCGAACAGACTTTCCAAGTTCCGTCCCCCGTTCGTGTTGTCACGCCTCGGTCCCCCAGATTGGTCTTCGTGTCCTGCATGAGAACCCAAGCCATGAGGTGAGTTAGACATTCGCATCATCGGGATACCGTTACCCGTGTTGAGAGAATTTGTCGAGGTTGAGCCGAGGGGTGCTCCACGGCGTCTGTCTCCATCTAAGGTTTGCGTGCTATGCTGCAGAGGATGGCCTGCGGTGATGGCGGCAACTTGTTCCCTCAATGCAGTGTTCTCGCCCTCCAGACGCTGCAGAAGCTCCTGTTGCTTTGCGTGTCTCTCTTCCTGCTCCATGGCCCTCCTCGCTTGGTCCTCAATCTGGGCTGACTGCTTTTACACCATCTCAGCCAGCTCTGCTAAGGATGGACCAGCGGGTTGCCCGGGTTGATTCACGGGGGTAGGCGTCTTTCCTATCATGGTTAGGAACGGCAATGAAAAAATACAGAAAGGATAAAGGTTAGCGATCCCTGGTATCAGATGCCACGCTGCAAACGGTAGCAGTACTTTTGGGTCCCCACGGTCGGCGCCAAAATGTTTGTGCGGATTTTAGGCGAACCGGAGTTCAGAGGGAGGTTCGGGTAACCAACAGCGTGTGGCCGGGAAATGAAGCGCGGGACCAAACTCAGGGATGGAACAAAGTGAACAGAGGATTCAAAAGGCTTAGCCAATTGTCGTCTATTGAGTCTCAAAGTGAGTTACAATGCTTTTTCTTTTTTCGGAGAGAAGGATAAAAAAAAATGTTTCCTAGTCGTCTAGTCGTTGGGTAGTTACAACGTGGCTCCGGGAATCTAGGCAGCGGGGGCGCTAAATCCGTGGATCACAACGGTCTGGTCCTACACCCTCGGGGGCAAGGATCGCGGACGTTCGTTGGTGTCGTTGGGCGAGCGGTCGCTGACGCTGGTCGCAGGCGTAGGTCTCTTGGCAAGTCTTGGTCGTAGGGACATTTGTTGGATCTGGTCCTGGATCAGTACAGCCATCTGGGCCCTTTGGCACTGATTGGGCCAGTCGGGCCCAATGCCATTTTTTGGGCATACAACACCGACAAGTCTATGACACCAGAGGAGGAATGGGCGACGGCACTAGTGGAGGGGGTTGCAGCCCTTGACCTCGTCTCCACGGGACGAAGATGGGCCTTGATTTCTTTGACAATCAGGGCCGACGTCAGCCTCCCTTTGGAAGGTGTGGCCCTACTCTTCTTGGCCAAGCGTACTATCAAAAGAAGGATATGCTTGGTCGTTAAACATTGGCACCAACTAATCTCAAGGTCAATAACCAATAGCAACAAGAACTTACCGTGGGGGGAGTCTGCAAGCTTTAGGAGGAGGCAGAAATCCTTGTCTCCCTTGGTGGCCCCCAAGACTGCTCGGAGGCTCTCCTCGTTGGCCCCCCTAAGCTTGTCCTTACTAGGGGAGGCTGCAAGAGTAACAAAACATTTTCGGTCAGCGCTGTCCACCGAAAAGTCTATTAAGTACAAATACAAATTCTTACCCTCAAAGGTCCAGGAGGAGTGGACAGGGGCACCGGCAACGACAATCTGACAGGACTCTACAAAGACCCATCGCTCAAACCAACCCCTGTCGTTGATCTGCTCGCCAGTGATTAAAGGGGACGAACTAGGACGAGGGGTCAGAGTAAAGAAGCCGTCTTTCTTCTTGGCCAGGTAGTAGGCCCCGAACGGAGAATTGTAGGTCCTCCCTCAGGCCGGTAAAGGCCTCTAAAGACATGTTTATGCTAAACGTTGGGCATAAGTTGGGCGGGGGCTACGTCAGCGTACATGCATAAGTCGGCGATGAGAGAGGGCAAGGGCACACACACCCTGTACCGAAAAACCTCAACAAACAAGCTCGTCCACCCATGGACGGGTGTTCTCGCAGATTCCTTGGCCCGGGGAACCCTCGCCTCAATCGAATAAAGGGAGGGGTAGTTACTCAGCAAGCTCTGAAACTTTGCCTCCAAGAGGCAAGACTGAGCGACGGCTGGACGGACGGCACCACCTGCCCGAGTACGGCGGACAAGGGCTTGCACTTCTTCCTCACCCCCCCCGACCCTTGGTCGAGGGATCACATCGGGGAACTATCCTCCGCAGAACTTTCCCGAAGGGAAACGGACCCAATAGAGGCATCAGAATAGGAGGGAGTGCCAGACATGGTTACCGGTTGCAAAGGAAAGACAGGGATGACAAGAAAGGTTAGAGTGGAGAGCAAGAAACAAGAATGTGGTGAAACAGGAAAGTGACGAAGGCCAAAGGACAACTTATGCAAGATGAAAGGTTGGGAACCGCAGGAAACGTCCTCACGTCTGGGGAAGCTACGCCCCATCATTACGCCCTAGGAAATCGTACCGGTTTGAACCCAGTCGTTCGATCCCCAAAGCCACAAACGACCCAGATCACACCACTTCTGCGTAAGAAGTGAACCATCGCCCGTACCTGCCCAAGGTTAAACGACACAGCATTTCATACTCTTCCTGTCCACGTGCCACGGACAAGAAGAATGGGGGATTATTGTATGCCCAAAAAATGGCTTTGGGCTCAACCAGCCCAATTAACTTACAACGACCCAACTACCAGCAACAGTCCAGAACAAGGCCCAGCAATAGTCCCTGCGACCGAGACTTGCCAGGGGCCATGCGCCTGCGACCAACGTCAGCGACAGTCTACTCAATGATGCCAACGTTCGGCTTCGGTCCACGACCGCCTCACGCCTCCACGAATGTCGAACCAGACCGTTGTGACCCACAGATTTAGCACCCATATAGTCTAGATTCCCAGAGCAATACTGCAGCTACTCAATGGCTAGCAAACCACAAGTTGATCTATTTATTTTGGCTAATTTGTAACAGGAGTGCAACTAATTGGACTCTCCAGCACACTCTCTGATTTCTTTATGTTTGCTTTTCCCTCCGACCACTGTAGTTCAACTCTGAATATCAATAAACACTACGGGCCAAGCGATTTTTTTCCTTCTCCCTTTTCATCCTTGTATCAGGGATTGCACTGTAAACTTTATCTTATACTGCTGGATCCCCGAACTCCCCTCTAAAAGCATCTATCCCGAAATTTTACACAAACAGGTTTTTATTTGAAAAAATAAGGATGAGGTCTGTACAGAAGATTTTACAATTAAACAATCCCACAAAATCACATAATTATTTTCAAATCCTATTAAGATGTTAATGCACTAAGATGTGGTTATAACTAATAATTCCATCTTAGTGCATGGAATTGTTAACAGGAGTTGACAGTAAATATGTAATTCTATGAAATTGTTTAATCGTAAAATCTTTTACATGAAATCTCATTATAATTCTCCCTTTTTATTTTAAAACCAACCCTTCGATTATTTTTAAAAAAAAGGAAAAAAATAAACCTTCTCTTTTTATGGATTAATTGGATCAGTCTAGCTTTCAGTTTTATTTCAATGAAAAGATGTTAACTGGAGTCAAAAGTTCTTAAAAAAAAAACAAGTCAAAAGTCATATGTTAACAATCAAACATCAAAACATTAAATGAATAAAAGATAAGGAATATGTTAAATTTAAAGTATTAATTTTAAAAGATGAATCATTTTTTAAACAGTAATTAAAAGGCGATTGTATACTTAAAACTTTAAAAAAAGGAGGAACTGAATCCTATGTTCATACAATGTCTGAAGTTAGTCATAAAATTTATTGGCAAAAAAAGTCGGTCATTGTGTTTATGGCTTATAATTTTTTTTATCGATTTATAAATTAAAAAAGAGCAGATAATGTTCATATCTCCTCTTTAAATATCTAAGACAAACTTCTCAAGATTAAACTCACGTAAAAGTACACGCATACCTTGCCCATGGAAAAAAGTGGATATAGGAAAAATAAGTCCCAAGCAATAGTAAATTCATCATCTGCTGTTGCAAAAAAGAACAAAGAAGCGAAGATATTACCTTATCACGGATGAGCTCCCAATTAACACAGCAGTAATAATATGATGAGACATCATCATTGAAGATTACTTCAACCTGGTGCAAAAGACACTAACGAGTTATCTTCAGATGATAGATCAAATATAAAAAGGGTAAATATTTGCCCTATATGTGCTGAATAAACGAATATCTCCCCTAGATGAAATAAGATTGTCTTTGAAAAGTAATTTTGTTCCATCTGCCAGAGCTTAAACAACTCCCAAAGGACCAGCGTATTCAGGTCCAATACGCTGTTGTATCCATCCTGACATTTCTCTTTCTAACCATAAAATCACTACTACACCTATTGTAATTCCCAATACAAGAGTGAAAATAGGGACAAGTATCCATATAATTCCATACACCTCTTTTAAAGATTCCAATCTGGAAAAAGAATTGACACGACTAACGAATCATCTTCAAATGATAGATCAAATATGAAAAGGGTAAATATTTGCCCTGTATATGCACCTGCCAGCTATTGTCTATGCCTCTTTTGTTGAGTCCAAGAACTGATATTTTCCTCATTGTGTCAAATGAGAAGTGAGATTTGATAATGTGAAGTGAAGCACTTGAGGCAGCATTACAGGATGTTACAGTGAAAAAGTTCATAAAAAATATTTTCACTTCATCATATGACTATTTATGACACTAATATTTAGATGCAAATCCCAATACAGGAATAATCCATGTAATGTCATCATATTGCAGAAGGCCCATGTAACTTGCTAAAACTGACATGACCTTTTAATTTTCGCTTGCAAAGTAAGAGTTCAGTTTGAAGGCCAGAACAAGAAAGACTACAAAGCAGATAAAATTTTAACAAGATAATCCACTGCCAAGCCAAGAAAATATGTTTTCACATATGCTGATGAACAGGAAACATTTAAGCTCTAATCAGAAAATTTTGATTTTCATGAAGCTGATGCAAAGACGGCCAAAGGAAATTGAAAAGGAAAACTTAAAACCCATAATTATGATTTTTTTTAACAGCAAAGGTCCAATAATTATGATTCTTAGAGCCAGAACCATACACAAACAAATAACATGGAGAAACCAAAAGAAAAATTGCTATAAGGAAATAACAATATAATATATCTCTTACGACTTAAACTGAAATAGCCAGGAATGAGGGAAGCCACCAGCCAAAATTCTCACTCAAAAAAACACCAGCAAGACAAACTGATAATTACCATCATTTCAATTCTTAGTTCCTTCAATTGTTCATGGACATAACAAAACTCATGAACAGTAATACTGTCAAATACAGAAATGGTGTGGATAGGTCAACCAACATTCTGTATGTGTATGGAAGTCCAAAACATAGAAATCAAGGATAGGGTCAGTTAATCTGTCCAAGAAATCTAAAACAAATATATTCTGAAGAATATGAAAAAGTTCTAAAGCGCAACTTACCCCAGTAATTGTTAAAAAAACTTGAAGGATAATGAATTATGTGAAATATGGCGGTTGTGCATCAACATTAATCTCACTGATTGTAAAGGAATATAAAATAGGGAAAAAAAACATACGAACCCCAACCAGGATAAGAAGTCACTTTGAGCGTGGGAGTGAGATGCTAGGTACTATTTGCTGGTTGCTATGGAAGAGACGCAATGAACACATTTGATAATAAAATTATGATCGACAAACATCTGAAGATAAAGGCAACTGCTGTCTTAACCAGTTTGAATCCAGCAAGGCAAAGGCTCAGAGTAACAAGCTTAAGTGGCCAGACGGCTCAAGTTAGAGAAGCGAAATGATGCCGACCTCCCGCAGGATGGGTGAAAGTGAATGTCAACGGCGCTTTCTCATGTACGAATGGGACGGTGACGCATTAGTGGGCAGTGGGTTTGAATTTGGCATGGGATCAGGGTTTTAAAATGATCAAACTTGAGACTGACGCCATGGAAGTAATGAACTCGGTGTGCCAAAACAATGTGGGGGCACACCCTGATAGAAAGCTAATGCTGGACACTAAAGCATTGTTGAGTGTTGACACGAAACTGGGTTGTGGAGCTGGTTCACATTCCACGCTTCGCCCCAACTTAGTTGCTGATCATTTGGCAAAAGCAAGCATTAAGTTTTATGTCTGGAGTTCATCATTTTACAACTCCTAATGAGGAGCTGATTTATTTGCTGCGCATAAGACTGTGTACAGGAACCGCATGTGATGGGCAGAGTTACTTGAGGCACTTCCCCCGTTTGTTATTAAAAAAAGGAAGTTACTTTGATGACTTGGTCTCTCCAGACGATTTTAAAGGTGTGGGGTACCTGCTACCCAAAACTAACAAGAATTACAAAGGGGGAATATTTTAGCATAGATACTAGACACTACCAACAAAAACAGATCATAACTTTCATTGAGCCTCGCAGGAATGCATTGAAGATATAAATTTGAACACCAAAGCCAAAACATCTATTTTAAATCAAAATATTCCCATTTCTCAGCAACCTTTTGAGATTACAACGCATTCATGTAGCGAAAAACATGGCATATTTGCATGTTAAGTTCAAGCAACCAAATCAATCGCAACTTACCCACATCTGCGTGCAGGTATTCAGACGAAGCATCAAGATGGAGCACTCATTAAGTTTTGCACGTGTGCTTGAAAGAAAAATTTTCCACAGGAATATATATTTATCATATACCGGCTACAGGAAGCAAAGAAAGAAAGTCAAAGCTAAAACACAAAAGTAGGCCCCCAAAAAAAAACAACAAAAAATAACTAAATTTCTGCAGATTCAGATTAGGCCTCAAATGATATAAATTTCATTGAGCCAAGTAGGAGTGCAGTTCAAATATATGTTCAAATCCAAAGGCCAAAGGCATCTTCTATTTCATTTCAAAATATAGTCACTTCTCTAATAAGCCACATATCCTTTTTGAGAGATCTCAAGGCATGCAAGAAAGAACGTTATGGCACCTATGCATGCCAAGGGGAAGCCTCCAAATCAATCTCAATTTACGCACTTTTGTAGAGAAGCATCCATAGCAAGCATCAAATGCTGCAACTGTCATAAAGCTTTGCAAGTGTGCTTACAACAGGAACTATCCAAGAAAGATATATTTAACATGCATATTACGGGGATACAATCAGAAAAGATAGGGATAATCTATAGCAAACATCAAAAGTATAACCCCTGTAAGTATATTTTCACACATCAAGATTAGGCAACAAATTTCATTCCTCAAATAAGCCACAAATGTTTTTTTTGATAGATCACAAGGCACTCATGAAAATGATATCAAGGCAGCTTCACTTGTAAAGTTCAAGTGAATTTCCAATTTTTTAAATATTCACTAGCACAGGTTTCCAAATGCTAATCAATGGAATAAAAATAGGGAATGAAATAATGGTATTTGATAAAGTCGCAACAGATGATACAAAGAAGTATGAATTGCAGTGATGCGCCTCCTCATTAGGCATGTTCGCCTGCTGGGTGAGTGTTCGCCCACTAAAGACTCTTCGCCTTTAGATAACAAAAAGTTTCCACCAGGGTTGCCAAACTACAAAGAGAGAGTTTCGCATTTGGAAGCGCCAACTGTGCAGGGCGCCTTGTGGTAAGGCCAGGCTGAGTCAGAAAGGCTTTGATGACTGTCTCAAGGATATAACTGTTTCGCTCATCTCACCTTTATCCCTGACACAATATTCTGAGATTCTCCGCCAGTCGATATGAGATTGACCAGCCAACTGGTTTGGCTATTCCTTTCTATCGAAAAGAAGTCAGCTGTCTGCACGAGTCACCATCTTCTAGGCTCCGCTGGACGACTCGGCATTCTCATTTAAATATAGGCCAGCCATAAGAATAGGGATTCATCATGCAGCCTAAAATATGATAATATAACTTCACATGATTAAACAGCATCTATCCCATAAGGAACTAACCACCACCAAAGCACACAATTCCAACATCTAACTTGACCATAAACCATGTTTTACATTCAATTCAGATCTGCTTCGGTTGTTACACACAAAATTCAGGCTCAAGAGGAAACTTTCAACAAATATATTTATCATATGTGTGGGGACTACAAGAAGCAAAGAAAGAGAGTCAAAGCTAAAACACAGAAGTAAACACCTGTAAGTGAATTTCTGCACATTTAGATTATGCCTCAAATGATATAAATTTTATTGAGCCTCATAGGAGTGCATTTCATCACCATGTTCAAATCCCAGGGCCATAGGCATCTTTCTATTTCATTTCAAAATATTGCCATTTCTCAAGCAAGCCACAACTCATTTTGAGAGATCTCCAAGTCAAATGATGTAAATTTTATTAAGCCTCATAGGAGAGCATTTCATAACCATGTTCACATCTAAGGGCCATAGGGGTCTTTCTATTTCATTTTGAAATATTGTCATTTCTCAAGCAAGCCACAACTCATTTTGAGTGATCCCAAGGCATGCATGTAAGGAACGGTATGCAGCTTTGCATGCCAAGGTCAAGCCTCCAAATCGATCTCAATTTACCCACTTTTGTATGCAAGCATTCATACCAAGCATCAAGTGAGGCAACCGTCATCAAGATTTTCAATTATACCCACAAGAGGAATTTTCCAAATAGATGTTTAACATAAATGTAAGGGAGCTTTGAGCCTCATAGAAGTGCATTTCGTATCCGTGTTCAAATCCCAGGGCCATAGGCATCCATCTATTTCATTTCGAAATGTTGTCATTTCTCGAGTAAGCCACCTCAAATTTTGAGTGATCTCAAGACATGCATATAAGGAACATTATGGCAAATTTGCATGTCAAGGTGAAGTCTCAAAATCAATCTCAATTTACCCACTTTTGTGTACATGCATCATATGATGCAACCATCATCAATCTTTGCAATTATGCTCACAAGAGGAATTTTCCAAACATAACATGTTTAGCATAGAAGTAAGGCGGCTACAAGCCAAAAAGACAAGGATAGTCTTAAGGCAAACATCTAAAGGAGACCCCCTATAAGTATATTTTCACACATCAAGATTAGGCATGAAATAAAAAAAGTGTCATTGAGCTTTGTAGGAATGCATTAGAGATAGAAATTAAACACCATAGTCAAGACATCTATTATAAATCAAAATAATGTCAGTTCTGATTTCTCAGCAATCCTGATAGCTCACAAGGCATCCATGTAGTAAAAATTATGGCCTCTTTGCGTGTCAAGTTCAAAACTCCCAATCAATCTTGATTTACCCACTTTTGTAAACAACCTTCAGATGATGCAACCTTAATCAAGCATTGCAAGTGTGCTTACGAGACGTATTTTTCCAAAAAGGTTACATTTAGCATACATGTAAGGGGGATAAAAGCCGAAAAGACATTGGCAAACATCTAGGGTAAGCCCCCTATTAATTTGTTTTTGCAAATTAAGATTAGGCATCAAATGAAACAAATGTTATTGCCTCATAGGAGTGCAACTGTTACCAAGCTTTAGCATACATGTAAGTGGCTTATAGCCTTACAGTATGAAAAGACAAGGATAATCTAAGGCATCAAAAGTAGACCCCCTGTGAGTGTGTTGTTGATCATCTAAGGTAAGAATCAAAGTAGACCTCCTATGAGTATATATATTTTCACACATCAAGGTTAGGCATCAAATAAAACGAATGTCATTTCTCACATAAGCCACAAATGCCTTTATTATAGATCGCTAGGCATGCATGAAATTGATATCAAGGTAGCTTTGCTTGTAAAGTTCGAGTGAATTTCCAATTTTCAAATATTCACTGGCACAGGTTTGTCAAACGCTAATCAATGGAATATGAATAGGAAATGGGAGAATGATATTTGTTAAAGTGGCAACTGAAGATACACAGAATGTATCGACTGTAGCATAAAGTATGCTAATATAACATCACATAATTAAACATCATCTATCCCGCAAGGACATCACCACCAGAGCACACGATTCCAATATGTAACTTGACTATGAACCATGTTTTGCATTCATCTTGGACCTGCCTCTGCTGTGTGGCCAAAATTCAGACACTAGAACGAAATTTTCAACAAGCATTAATAGACCAGACCAAACGTGCTGTACTTAATTATTGAGTATTGATCATGTGAGGCAGTTCATTTCCATGTTCTCCAAGGATAAAAAACATGAAGAGAATAGCAGAAAATCAAGAATGTTTCAATATCCCAAAACTAGATTTCGATAGTACAGATCTTGAATAAATCTTGTGTCTATTGATGGTAATAGTAAAGATGCTGTCCATGATATAGATATCAGGAATCGCATAGACAATCCGAAATGAATGGAAAAGGATACCTTGAAGAACGTAAGCAGTCATGGAAGATAGGAGTAGTGAGGAAGCACAAAAACATTATTTTCAAGAGCGAGTTTAGCCGCACCGATATGGCCATGATAACTGGAGAGTCTCAATAGGGGCCAAGGCGAAGTAAACGCAGTACTATTTTCAAGACATATCACGGCTTTCATTCTCTCTGGATTGCTGCTGGAAACCAAGAGAAAAATGATGCTCTGAAAATTTTTTGGTGAGAGAACTCAAACGCTAATGGATGAGGGGTAACTGGGACTCTGCTAATAAACCCCCGCGAAAGGTCGGCGCGGGGGAATTTTCTTTCAGATGACCGTTGGGATTTAGGGTTCACATAAGTGGCGTGGGATTTAAGTTTTCTATTTTTTTGGCCAAAGCGTGTGATTTAAGTTGGAATCAATGAAGGCGCGCGCTCGATTGAAATAGCGGGAAAAAAATAATATCTCTGCTTTTTTTTTTTTTTGCCAAAAAATAATATCTCTGCTGAAATGTAGAGTTTTTTCTGTTTGTCATTTTGCAGCCATGCCTTTTTTAAAAAATATTTGAAAAATTGAAATATAAACATCTAATTAATTATTTTTTTATTATGAGTAATTAGTGTTATCTAAAAAATATATTGATTATCTATTTAAATGATTGCAATTCGTAGGATGAAGGGCTTGTTTGCATTAGCGATTTTTTCAACAAAATTTAAGAAGCAACTTTAATATTTTTGGGTTGATTTCTTTTAGCCGATAACATTTTTATTAATATTTTGGTTAAAATACATAAAACTTCTTTTAAAATTTTAAGTTAAGTATCATATATTTTATATTTTGTTTATCAGCTTTCTTGCTATTAAGATTACCGTGGAAGTTAACCATTTATGTCATATTATAGGTTTTTATCATGTACCTTGTCATTTAAAAAATAACACTTGTCATTCAAGATATAATTTTTTTAATTATTTTAAAATATTTAAACTACTTAAAAAATACATAATTCTTAACAAGTTATTATACTGTTTATTTAATCATGTATTTTTTATATAAAAAATGTATAATATACTTAAATTTATAAAGTAAATTATTGTACGCTCAAAAAAGTGGTTTTTGCTTAATTAGTCATCGGCCCAACCAGCATGGATAGCTCAACTCGTGATTCATTGACAATCCCAGGGGCTGAAATCCTCAGAAGACCTTGTGTCCGCAACCAATGCCATTGACCACACATTCCAGCGACACGAGCATCCATCTACTTGCCTACGACCGTCCCTGGCTCCCCGTAGACGTTTGACCAAGTAGTTGATATCCGATAATCCAGTACTCACAATACCTAGATTTTTAAGAAAACGTTGAAACTGTTCAACGGTTGGCGACTCCAAATCCCTTCTATTTATTTCCCTTGTTGTATTCGTTGAGGGCACTTTTTACATTCTCCCTTTCAATTAGCTTCAAACTACTCTCTGTGATCTGATACTCTGTATTTAGCTCTCACCGTTAAATTGATTCACATTGCAATTAATATCATATTATCTCTGCTTTTTACATCAAAATCAAACCTAACAACTCCCTTTATACTATTGATACCCCAAATCTTTTTTTTACCACGCATTAACTATATTTTGCACAAACAACCATCATTTTTTAAATGATACGGTATATGATAAAATTTATAAAAAACACACCATCTGAAACAATAGTTAGCCTTAACAATAATTTTTATGACGGGTTGATGTGTAAAATATAAAATATTGTGATCCTTAATTTAAACATTTAAAGGTTATGAAGATTATATGCAACTGACATGAAGTTTAAGAGATTTTATATATTTTAGCCTAATGTTTTTGTTTATTTCATGAACAACAATATTTTCCCCCTTAATATAGTCATCTTTTGCGATATTGTAAAAACAACGGTAACATTAAAACCCGTTGGCTTCTATCAAGAACAAACACACGGGATGCACAGTATTAATAATTTTTTTTATTATTTGAAAAAAAGAAAGGGAAAAAAAAAACCGAAATAATGGCGTTTAAGCCGAATTTTTTATATTTATGGAAATTTCTTAAAAAATATCTATTGCAGAAAATCTGGAAATGATAGGTGAAAATAGGTTAAAATATACATTTAAATTTAAGTCATGTTTCAATTTAATTCTTTAAATTTAAAAAGTACATTTTTAGAACTTTATTATTAACGTTATTATTTTACTTAACAGAAAATGGTAACCCATCAAGACTAATGATGATTATGTAATTAAATGCTGAAAAAATATCTTTAAACTTTAAAATATAAAAAATTATATAAAATGCTCAATGTTTAAGTATATTTTGATATCATATAATTACATAATGGTGATTAAATTAACATTTTTTTGTTAAGTAAAACTAACGATGTTAACGATAAATGATTAAAAATGTACTTCTTAAACTTAAGGAATAAAACTGAAACTTGATATAAACTAAAAAGATTAAATATATACTTCAGTAGATATTAGAAATACAATTACTTGCTTAAAGAGAATGGCAATATTAATCTGGCAAGTTTGCTTGAAGTAGTAACATTACTTATTCAGATAATATTCAATCAAATGCGGAATGTTTAAAATAATTAAAATAGCCTGCCTTGGTTAATTTCTTTTACTTATGAACTTGTTTGACTTCCTTTTTTACAAGCCATGAGTCATGGCCTCTTACCATTTTTTTCTTTTTTATTAACCTTATATTTCATATTTTTTAGTATGCCAGTGTTAAATGAGCATACTTCAGTTAAAATATAAATATAATGGTATTTTATATTAATTACGGATTTATTACTCCTCCAATCCTTACTATAGTATCCAATCCAGGGGTTGATATTAATCATAAACGAAAAACATATTTTTTATAATTGTAATTTTCTTTTAAACTATCACTGTTAAACCCGTGGCCCGCCCATAATAAGTTATCTCTGTGAATGAATCCTGTCCACTCGTGGCCGACGCTTGATCCTCAGTTTCGCATCGACCAATGCCATTCCATCGCCGTGCCAGTTAATTGATTTTTTTATTTCCGGAATAAGATAAATTTAGAAATGGTCCATTTTTTACGATTACTGTATGCAAAGGGATTAATTTTTAATCCCGGCAAAGTATACTCGTTGTTTGACAAAAATACGGGGGAAAATATAAATAATGAATTCTTAAAATTTCTTCTTACCAAAAAAATTTAAAATTTTTAAAATAAAAAGAATAAATATAAAAAATAATCCGAGCAGGCAGATAATATTAAAACGGCATTATGTCCGTACATCGTTCCTTGTAATTCTTTTTTGCCAGCTTTTTAATTTTTTTTTTTAACCATTAAGCAAAATGACATTCTATCCGCCCCAGCTACGATTCTAATTCAATCCATTACGCCTTGCTAATATTGCTCACTTATTAATAGTAACAATCGTTAAGATTAGACATTTCACAATAATATTAAAGACAATGAGCATTGCACTTCATGAAAAGATCACTGTCATTCTGAGTAATGAAAATAACAACCCACTAAGTTTCATGGCCTACAAAGTGGTAACCCACTCAGTTAAAATAATATAATTTCATTTGATTATTTAACCCACTCAGTTAAAATAATATAATTTCACTTGATTATATTTAAGTCCTGTCCAGCGTCAATCCCCCCTTTTTGGGTCTCGGATGAACCTGCCTCACCCAGAGAGAACATCGCGGGGCCGCGTCGGCTTCACGTTTCAACAGTTCATAATACGTTTAAAATCTGAAGAACCCAAATCCTATAATTTTTTTCATCCAATTACATGCAAACATTACAGGGTTATATAGGAAGTAGTTAAAACATCTGCACCCAGTTTCAAGAAATTAAAACAAGATAAAACTCTCTCACGTACTTATCTCGGATTGTGTGATATCATTTTTCAAAAGCAGTTAGCCTAACTAATTTTGAGACACACATATATATACTGTAATTATTCAGAAAATGTTGCATTAAACTACTGATTTTTCATTACTTTGTTCCGGTTTTGTTTATGATTAACTTTTTGAAAGTGATTTTATGCAATTCGAGATAAACATGTGAAATGAGTTTTCACTCAACTTACATAAAAGTGATCATAAAAAAGTGAAACTAACAAGCCATCCACACGTTTAGCAGTCAAGCATTATCGGCAAACCAGAAAAAATCATAAAGAGAAAACTAAAGCACACATAAGGTATTTAGAATCACTTCAAATTAATTTCAGGCGAAACCATAAAGGAGAGAGAGGGGAATAGAATTTGTCTCTAGAAACTTCGTGCGATATCAGCGTCGAGATTCCTGATCCCACTATCAAGGAGAACCCATGGCGAGGACCACCGCCTTACCAATTACCAAAAGAGAAGAAAAAGAGAGCAAGGACAAAAGCGAGGAAGAATGCTACTCGGAGAGATGGTCTCTGAGACGAAGAAACAAAGAGAAAATGAATTAACAAAGGGCATTATCAATAATGGAACACGTAGACGTTGTATTCCACGACGGCGTCGCCGGTTTTCATATTATAGATGTGGGTCTTGGCCTGAGCGTAGCCACGTGCGAACCGGAAAAGCCCACTACCGCCGACGATCGGCATCTCTCGAACCGTATCGAACACTGCGTTCCGTCCCAACAAGCTCAGATTACTCCCATTATACTTCCCTTCCATGAACGCAAAGTTCATCACCATCAACAACCCCAAATCGTCTTGCGACGCCGACGCATATATTCCCTGGGCTTTACCCACCAGCTTCGACCCCGGCTCCGGCCCTACAGTCAACGGGTCGTCAGTCATCACCACCAGCCCGAACGCCGTTAAGGATGAGTTGGTCATGGAGGCCTCCGCCACCTTCACGGCGGTGGGGTTCCGTCCGCTGACGATGTCGTGGAAGTAGAAGTGAAGGTGGCTCAGCTTCTCCCTGCGGAGGCCCAATGAAGATGGAGACAGAATCCTGGAGAAACCGGTGGGTCTGGCGGCGGCGGCGAGGGGTATGGAGAGGAGAACAAGGGTGAGACTACTGAAGAATGTGGAGATTTTTCTGGCCATTGTTGGAGCTTCGAAAGAGATTTCTTTCCCTTGCTTTTCTCTTGGGGATGCGAGTGAAATGAAGCTGCATATGGTATTGTATATAGATAATTGGGCTTGTGGGATTTAACCGCAATCGGGGGGTGGGAGACCTTTGGCGTAATTGGAATGTAAAAGGACGACTTTGGTTTAAAGTAGCATTATTGACTAATAAATAAATAAATATAGTCCACCCCAACTCGAGTAAAAAGGAATGCGTTGATTTTTATTTCGGGGACCCCGGAAATATTTTTTCCGTACATATGGAAAAATATAAAAGGCAATTATTTATTGCTTTCTGGGTAGTGAGGAAATAGAATATCATATGCCCGAGAAATGAATCTATTTACATGCATGTGATGATACCAAAATTAACTATGTACCACAAGTGCATGGATCGTATCAAGTAATAAAAAGTGAGTATAATATCATTCCCACGAGGACTCAATTTAATAGGTGAATAGGCATTAGAAATCTAATTTTTTTGTTTAAGTTGAGTGAATCAAAATACGATAATGAAAATATAAATTTAATGAAATTAAAATATTAATTCTAAAAAAAAACTAGAAACTTTTAATTGACACAAGCAATCTAGAGTAGCTGATCCTTTCTTTAAGTTTTAGAGCATGCTTTTACCCAAATAAATATATTTAAATTTTAATTTGTTAATCTAGAGTCCAAATAGTTGTAGTGTCTCCCGATCATCTACAACTCTCTCTCAAATAAAAATATTATTCTTTATATAATTATTCAAGAGGCATGAACTATAATTATTTCACTCTAATTTGATTATGTGAGTTTCGTAGGTATATTCCTATCCTAAAGGCAAATTAGAATAAATTATAATCTCACATTATTCAGTTTAAAGGTCTAATATAGATCCATCTCCCAAGGTTAACCTAAATTTCCTAAATTCATATTTAATGTTGATCAGGCATTAAACAGACAATAAATTTAAACTGAATAAACATAATTAAAATTAAACATAAAAATTGATTTAAACATGCTCAAATCCTTAAAGTAGTTCATAGCTACTATAGGTTTGAAGAGAATTAGCCACACATTGCTTCAATCAAATCCATAATCATAATCACGCTCAGATTCAGAAAAGGCATCAAGAAAAGGAAATAAAGCAACAGACGACGCTGAACAAACTCTCATAATGTGAGTGAGTGACGTTCTCTCCTCATCCGATGTGCCTCTTCTGCGCGTGGGTGTTGCTTGGATGGATCAATGTGCGTGTGTTGCGTGGCTGTGTGTGTTCTGAAATAACCCTTTCTACTAAGCAAAGCATTTAACTTAATTAATAATTATTAAACAAATACCCATAGTTATAAACGAGTGTTTTTTTTCTCCCTTCCAAAAACTTTATATCACATATTCTATATTAACATATTAGGATCCAGGGCACAATATCGCTCACAAATCCACACATAAGACTAAGGGCACAATCAACAAGAGGGTTATAACACAGCCCACTAGTCTTCATTCTTCAGCACTATCTCATGCATAAGACTAATGGTACAATTATCACAAGGGTTATGACCCAACCCACTAGTCCGCACTCTTTCACATTGTAACTCTATCGCATACATCATATACAAATAGTTACCAAGATAAATATTCAAAATAAAATTATAATATAACATAATATAATGATCATATTATGGCAATATACAAACATTATAATTCCCAAAAGTTCCAGAGGCATACAAAGCTACAAATGCTTATGCCTCTGCCTGCTTTCATTGACCACAATTCAAAAGAGAGGTCTCCCCTGAAAAAAAATATGTTAACATCACGGGGTGAGACGTTAAGTCCCCTTAACCAAAGTTAATTTACAAAATATGCAAGAAAGGAATGTAAGTCAGAGAAGTAGGTTTATCAGCAGTCACATTAAGATTTCATTAAAAAAATAATACACAATATTTTCAATAATTGAAACCGTCCTCACTCAGTCATCCTGCTCCCCCTTATATCTTCTGAACATGGTACAGTCTATCAATGCTAGTATACCCGACCAAAGGTTAGCTAGTCACATCAAGATCACTGCCCCCTTCCATGTCACCACCAAATATACTGTAACAGGAAGGTGTCCGCCAAAAACACTCAACTCAAGTCTGGGCCAAGAGTGAAAGAGCCGATGGGTACACAATCAACCGCATCTCTTCCACACAACCCAATATATCTCATAACATAATACAATATAATCAGTATAATGTATATTTCTTTTACCAACATCCCACAATAATAACAGTTCACATACTAATAATCATCTCAATAACAACAATCTCAACCATAATCACAACCCATACGTATACATTGAAAAATACACTGCTTCACTGATACAAGTAAATATTCAAACATATGCATGATCTTTCAAAAGCACGTATAAATATTATAAAAGAAAGTAAGGTTTTAAAAATACCTTACAATCCATAAAGTGCATATAAAATAAATTAATCCCAGTTACCTCAACTCCAAGCTTAACCTTGAAAATTTTAAAAGCCAAAAATATAGTTCAAAATTTTGGATTACACAAACCAATCTACACAACAATGTAAGCACCACTTTAATACACAATTTATAGAATTAATTTACTTTGTGAGTTTTGAATTAATTACCCAAAAATTATAATTTTGTACCATAGTCTTATTTATTTGCTCTCATTTCAATTTTACATTTTTCATAACTCAAATAAATTATTTAATAAAAATTTTAATTAATTCAGCAGTTCAAAAATAGCAATTGTTAAATCTTTTTCTATAGAAAATCATTATAAAATAATAAAATGACTAAATCACAAATACAAACTATGTAAAATTATTAATAAAAATCCATCTAGATTACTACAGACTTATATTGCCAAAATTCAGTACTTTTCAAAATATTAACTTTTAAAATTTCTTTGATAAGAATAAAA
>QFDD01003174.1:0-24609 GCA_006871305.1 Vachellia collinsii | reverse complement strand
TTTGGTGAGCGCTACCTCTCAACACCATTGTTTAAATCTATTAGACACGAGGCTGAACAAATACGTGTGAGCAAGCTCTAAAATCCCAAATGCAGTATTTGGAAATTGTAGCAATCCAAAAGGAATATAGACTTGGGAGATTTGCAATTATGACTCAAGCAAGATAAATAATATTTTACGGACCTAATTATAATGACAAGTGAAAGCGGCTCCTTAACTTCATTGGGATTAGTGAGATATTATTTTTTCACTGGACGTAATTGCAATTTTCTCTTTAGTGCCTGGCAAGTAAGTGCACATATGGCCTGTTTATCAAACTTCTTGCATGGACGCTGCATTTAGGGTTCTTAATACCCCTTTCCTGGGGTATATGAATATTTCGATTTGATTGATGTCTTAAATTTGTCTTTCTTTGTATGTGGCTTAGTATTCTGAAAAAATAAGGGGGTTTGTAGCCAAAAAATAAGGGTGGTAACTATGTATGTATGGTAGTGTTTCTGTATTCTAACGTATTCTCAATCAATGTTCTTTACGTTTATTGTCCATAGCACAAGTTATTTTGAGATTCCCATTGTCATTCTGATCTATTTATACGAAATATAAGTCCCTTTTCAGCTACACATGCAAATGGGATTTTCCTATAATGTTGGAAAGAGAGAAAGGCAACTAAGGCCTTGATAATAAAAAGATTAAATACTAAATCATGATTTTATCACAACTTTAAGTTTTAAAATACAATTCTTATTTTCTTATTTTTCAGTATTAAAAATATTTGAAAAATTCTTAATTAATATGAAGGAAAAATCATTATGACACCTAAAAAAAAAGAGAGAATGTAATAATAAAAAAAAGTCTAATAACAAATTAGCAAAATGGCCTTATTTTTGTTTCATGTGTTGGAACTTGTTATTGTATGCTTGTTATTTATAAGACTTTTTGATAATTACATTTTTTTTTTCATTTAGATCCAGTGATTTTCCCTAGTATTAATCTTATAAAGTGGGGCCTTTTGGTAAAGCGTCAAACATATAGATGTCAAATGGTTTCAAGGAGTCTGTGCCTCTCTATAAGGATGGATTTGGGCTAGTTCTAATCCATTAAGGATGAACAAATTATGAGGCCCAATTATATTCAATACCAACAAGTGAATCTTTGAATAAACGTGTGGTTTCATTACTAAAATTTCCATCAAAATTTTCCAGCACCTTTATATTATATACATTTTTAATCCAATTTATGCTTTACATATGTTTTGATGACTATTTTTCGTGGATAAATAAAGTCATTTTAGTTAAGTTAATGTTTTGATGATGACAAATATGTTTTTGAAATTGTATTTTGATTATTAGTTTTCGGAAAGTTTTTGAAAAACTTCGAGTTTTAATGAAATGTTTGAGAGAACTCGAGTTACATGTTTTAGAACTCGAGTTACAGTGTTTAAAAGTGTGTTCAAAATCTCAAACTTTCAAGAGAACTCAAGTTTTGATTCGAGTTATATTAAAACTCGAGTTCTGGGAGTTAAAACTCAAGTTTCGAGTATTGAAAAATGTTTAGAAAAGCAAAACTCTCAAAAGAACTCGAGTCTGGATTAAAGTTATCTCAAAACTCGAGTTTCATATTTTAGAACTCGAGTTTCGTTCATTGGAAGTCTTTTGGAAAATCAAAACTCGCAGTGGAAACTCAAGTTATGTTGGAAGTTTTGGCAAAACTCGAGTTTCGTTTTATAGAACTCGAGTTTCGGGCTCTCAAATGGTTTTTAAAAACGAAACTTCCTTTCAGAACTTGAAGTTTCAGTGGAAGTTTTACTAGAACTCGAGTTGTGTGTCTCAGAACTCGAGTTTCAAAGAGAGAGAAACGAAACTTCCTTCTCAACTTGAAGTTCAAGCAAAAGTTTTGTCATAACTCGAGTTTTGGATTTACAGAACTCGAGTTTCAGGCTGAAAAAAATTTCTGAACTTCAAAACTTCTTTCCAAACTTGAAGTTTCGCTTAGAGTTTTCATAGAACTCGAGTTTCGTGATATTGAACTCGAGTTTCGAGAAGCAAATTTGTTTTAAACTTAAAACTTCCAATGCAACTCGAGTTTCATATAAAAGTTTTGTTTTGAAAAAAAAACTTATAACTTGAAGTTTCATGACTTAAAACTCGAGTTTCGAATGGAAAACATGTTATGATTCAAAACTCTCAAGGAAACTCGAGTTACAATAAAAGTTATGATTTGAAAAATAACAAAACTTAAAGTTTTGCCATATGTAACTCGAGTCTCGAAGAGCTCAAAGCGTTTTGACTTATTGGAACCTAAAACTCGTAGTGAGTTTGATGAACAAAATTTAAAGAAAGCTTTGCTTAACAGAAAAGCTGTCTTGATGTTGCAGGCTGCATTAAATGAAGATGATTTCTTCAGAATTTGTACACTTCCTTCAGCTAAACACATATGGGAAGCACTTGAAATCGCTTATGAAGGAACTGAAGCTGTAAAGGAAGGAAGAGTAAACACTCTAACTACTGAGTATGATTTACTCAGAATGAAAGAAGGAGAAACCATCGCAGAGTTTGAGATGAGACACACTCATCTCATCAACAAGCTAGCTGCTCTTGGAAAGACCTACGACCAACGCACCCAAGTGAGAAAGATCCTCAATATCCTCACTGACAAATGGGAAGCTAAAGTCACAGCCATTGAAGAATCAAGAGGAGAATCAATGATATCCGTGGCTGCTCTCTTTGGGAGCCTTGCTGAGTATGAGAGCAAACAGAAATTCAAGAAGGAGCTCTTGGGAATAGAAGACAGAAAGAAGAAAGGATTGGCTCTTAAGACAATAAAAGAAAAGGAACCTGAAACAGAGCCTGAGGAAGAAGAGGATGTGGAGGATGAGGAGCTGGCCATGGTTGTCCGGAGATTCAAGAAACTCTACAGAAAAGATCAACCTCTGAGGAGATTTCAAAAGGGTGCCTCAAGCAAAGAAATTATTTGCTTTGAGTGCAACAAGCCAGGCCACATGAAGGCTGACTGTCCATTGCTATCCCAGAAAAACAAAGAAAAGAAAAGATTCAAACCCTTCAAAAAGAAGAAGGCGTATGTTTCTGGGATATGGGGAGACAGCTCATTAGAAGACGAGAGTGAACCTGAGGAAGAAGCCAACATTTGTCTTGTGGCTCAGGAGGAAGAAATTTCAAAGACAGATGAGGTAATCGTTGCTGAACCAACTTATGATGAATTACGATTAGAATATGATGAAATGCATTCTGAGCTTCTTAAATTTGCCAAAGAGTTAGCTGGGTTAAGAAAGAAGGTTAGAGAATTAGAAAAACCAATGATAAAGGAAGTTACAGAAGAATGCTTAAAATGTCCTGTCTTGAAAAAGGAAAATGAACGTCTAAATAAAGCTTTGGAAAGATTTACCAAAGGTAGTGAAATGTTACAGGTCATCTTAAAGAGTCAAAAAGTAGTAAATGACAGAACGGGAATAGGATATAACCCGATTAATGATAAAATGAAAGGAAATAAAAAATACGAAGGCAAAAGTTATCTTAAATATTTCCAAAAATCTATTCATACTTCTGATCCTTTTGCTTCATGTACTTACTATAATAGAAAAGGACACAAAACTTCATCCTGTTACTTCAGGAAAGGAAAGATGCTTGGCACGTATAAATGGGTACCTAAGGGAACTCATGAATACAAATCGTGTCAGACTAACCTCAAAGGACCCAACAAGCTTTGGGTACCTAAAACAATGACTTGATTTCTTGCAGGTTTGTGTTAGAGTATCCAAATCAAACAAATGGTACATAGATAGTGGATGCTCAAGACACATGACAGGGGACAAGAGTAAATTTGTCAACCTGAAATCAAAGGAAGGAGGAAAGGTAAGCTTTGGAGGTAATCAATCTGGAAAGATCACTGGAATAGGAGAGATTAGCAATCCAAATGGACCACCAGTAAAGGATGTTTATCATGTGGAAGGACTTTACCATAACCTGTTGAGCGTGAGCCAGAGCACTGACAAAGATAGCTGGGTTATATTTGATGCTCAAGAATGCTTCATCGTCAACAAGAAAGATTTGGCAATTGACAAAGAGAAGATAAACATTCAACTATGAGCACCCAGGGATGGTAATTGTTACACTCTTGATTTAGAAAACTCTTTTGCTAATTCTTGTTTTATTAGTCAAGCTGATGAAAGTTCTTTATGGCATAAACAATTAGCACATGTGAACATGAATCAACTTGACAAATTAATTAAACATGATTTAGTTCAAGGTATTCCAAAGCTCAAAGTTAGAAATGATTTTATATGTGATGCTTGTTAGATGGGAAAGCAAAACAAATCTTCTTTCAAATCCAAAAATTAAATTTCAACTAAGAGACCTCTTGAACTACTTCATATGGATTTGATGGGTCCAACACGAGTTAAAAGTCTTGGTGGAAACCTTTATACACTTGTCATTGTTGATGATTACTCTAGATTCATATGGACTATGTTTCTGTCATCAAAGGATGAAACTTTTGAATTATTCGTTATATTTGCCAAAAAGGTCCAAAATGAGAAGGGTATGTATATTGTTTCCATTAGAACAGATCACAGAGGAGAGTTCGAGAATAGAGATTTTGCAAGCTACTGTGAAGGAAAAGGAATCAGTCACAATTTCTCGGCTCCTAGAATTCCTCAACAAAATGGAGTTGTTGAAACGAAGAATAGAGTCCTGACAAACATGGCACGAGCTATGATGATTGAGAAGCAAATGTCTCAAGTCTTCTGGGCAGATGCAATCAACACGGCTACATCTCCAATGGCGCCATTGATTGGACACGGTTTTGTCGCCTTCCGGTTCGATACAAAATGATTGCTCCAAATTAATGTAGTATAGTGGGTAACCAATCGTTCTTCTTGAGGAGCGGTTTATTGGCTATCCTAGTCTAAATTGGTTATTAAAAACATTGTTGAACTTGAGTTTACAAAGTAAGGGGGATTTAATCTAAAACTACCGAATGAAATGCAAAACTTGTGGTAAAATATTTTTTTTGTGTTTTCAATACTGAAAGTAAAATTTGGAATAAAAAGGGAGATTAGTGAGTAGACTCTCAGTGATGGAAACTTAACTATCCTTGCCTTGGCTTAGTTATGGGAGATCTATCCTTCTGATTCAATTAATAAACCCTAAGCTATCACTTAGGTCCAATGGTTCAATTAATGCAGATTTGCTTGAATCCAAGTCAAACAACATTCCTTAAAGCATTGTTCAGTGCAACTCAGAATGCAGAAAGAGTAATTGATGCTCATGCTTTTGAAGGATTGCAATCACAATCACAGAAACCTAATGCACAACCAATTACCAATAATCATTGATAACCTAATGAATACAAGGATTCAAATCTGAAATTCATATGTTCTAATCTGTATGAACAACAACCAATCCAACTACATAGCCAAATCACAAATTCGCAGATCTGTAAACTGAAATTCATAGCAGTAGAAGTCTCTAGATCTAAAGATTTCTATAACATTCAAATACAAGATATGGCTAGGAATACTCCCCAATGAATTGTTGGCTCAAGTCTTGCTCTCCACCACCAAGAGGCCAAGAATCTAGCCTCTCATGATTCCAATAATGTAGCAGCTATCACTCATACGCTCAGCCATCAGAAAAGGAAGATGGAAATGGAGATGATACAGTAGAAGGATGGGTGGAAGGTAGCAGAAAATGTGAAAACGATGGAAAAATGGAGAAAAAGTGTGTAAAAATTGATGAAGATCTGCCGAAGGTTCAAGAAGAATACAGAGAACTTGTCCGTCCTCGTGATATCTCTCCCCGTCAGCCTCTCCTTTCCTTCATGATTCCTCTCTCCTTTTGATCCAGTTGCTGATCTCAACTCAAAACGCACAGCATCAATTCCACGTCCTCATGTCGCGACTTAATTTGAAATGTGTCACGACTAACACAGCTACATGTCGCGACATGAATTGTCCAGTGGCACTCCTCTCAATCCTGAATTGCATTCCCTTCAGTTTTGTCTTCGAGTACTTGAATATCTCCCCTCTGCATCTGCAATTAGAAGTAAAAGGGACCTCGTTAAAGTATAAAACACTAGAGCTCAAAGGTATGTATAGCTTGGGGACACAATTCACTCAATTTTCCCTTTTTGTGTTATTATATATGCAATATATGACCACAGAGGAAAAAGGATTCAGTTTAACACAAAACAGGGCAATTAAGCTATCAAATATCCCGAAATGGAGTAAGAAAACCATGTAAATATTGGCGTTTATCAGGGCCTATATCAGGACATCTCTCGGGAAGACTCCATATGAGCTATACAAGGGAAGAAAACCAAATCTTTCTCATCTTCATATCTTTGGCAGCAAATGTTTCATCCACAACAATGGAAAGGAGAACATTGGTAAATTCGATCCTAGAGCTGATAAAGGTTTATTTCTTGGTTATTCTAATAAGAGTAAAGCATATAGAGTTTTTAACAAACATACTTGTGTAGTTGAAGAATCCATACACGTTAAATTTGTTGAAACTGAATCTCAGACAAATTCTTTGGATGAGGAAATTGCTATTTCAAAAGATTTTCAAAATGTGACTTCACTGGAAAATGATCCCGAGGAAGATTTCTCGGATAAACATTTTGAAACTGCTAAACCAAAAGCGTGGAAATACATTAGAAATCACCCTCTCAATCAAGTGATTGGAGAAGTGAATGAAGGTGTACAGACACGAAGAAAATTTTTAAGTGAAGCACAATTTTCAGCTTTCATTTCTGAAATTGAACCCAAAAATATAGAAGAAGCTTTGTCTGACATTGACTGGATTATTGCTATGGAAGAACTGAATCAATTTGAAAGAAATCAAGTTTGGGACTTGGTACCCCATCCAAATGATCATCCCGTCATTGGAACAAAATGGGTATTCAAGAACAAACTTAATGAATCAGCAGTAATTGTCAGAAACAAAGCTAGATTGGTGGCAAAAGGTTATAATCAAGAAGAAGGAATTGATTATGAAGAGACCTATGCACCAGTAGCTAGATTAGAAGCTATACGGGTTCTTCTTGCTTTTGCTTGTATCAAAAATTTCAAACTTTTTCGAATGGACGTGAAGAGTGCTTTTCTAAATGGTTTTATTATGGAAGAAGTTTATGTTGAACAACGACCTGGATTTGAAGATGTTTCAAAACCAGATTATGTTTACAAATTAAAGAAAGCTCTCTACGGGTTAAAACAAGCACCAAGAGCTTGGTATGAGAGATTGAGCAAATTTTTGATAGACAAAGGTTTTGTTAGAGGGAAAGTTGATACAACTTTATTCATTAAACATATTCATTCTGATGTGCTTATAGTTCAGATATATGTTGATGACATTATTTTTGGAGCCACTAACAACACTCTTTGTGAGGATTTTGCTAAGACGATGCAGGGAGAGTTTGAGATGTCCATGATGGGAGAATTAAATTTCTTCCTTGGACTTCAAATCAAGCAAAAGAAAAATGGGATCTTCATAAGCCAAACTAAATATCTAAAGGAGCTCTTAAAGAAGTTTGGAATGGAGCAATGTAAAAGTTTAGACACTCCCATGAGCTCCACTGCCTTGCTTGATGCTGACGTGAGTGGAAAAGACTTTGACATCAAGAGGTATAGAGGAATGATTGGATCATTACTCTATCTCACGGCTAGCAGACTAGACATCCAATTTAGCGTGGGAATGTGTGCCAGATATCAAGCTGCACCAAAAGAATCACATGCTGAAAATGTCAAGAGAATTTTCAGATATCTGGCTGGAACCACTGAGCTTGGAATGTGGTACCCAAAAGGTAGCAATGAATATTTGTTATCATATTCTGATTCTGACCATGCAGGCTATAAAACCGATAGAAAAAGCACAAGTGGTCATTGTCAGTTTCTTGGAGGATCACTGATGTCGTGGTTCAGCAAGAAGAAATGAACGGTGTCATTATCTTCAACAGAAGCTGAATATGTTGCTGCTGCCAGTTGCTGTGCACAACTACTTTGGATGAAGCAGCAACTTTAGGATCTGGGAATGGATTTGTTAGAAATCCCAATCCTCTGTGACAACACGAGCACCATTAGTCTGGCCAAGAATCCTGTGCATCACTCCCGAACAAAACACATAGATATACGTCATCACTTTATTCGGGATCATGTTCAGAAAAAGGATGTCAAAGTGATATTCATTCCAACTCACCAACAAGTGGCAGACATATTCACCAAACCTCTTGCCAGAGAACAATTTGTGAATATTAGAAGAGAATTGGGAATGGTAAATCCCAATGAATTGTAAGTATTTTCATATTTAATGTTTATATGTTTTGATGATTATATACTAATTTTATCATCGGAGTGTTTTCAGAAAGTTTTGCAGGTCTCTGTTTTCGTCACAAAGAACAGAGTACATTTTATGCCAAGCAAAACTCGAGTTCTGGATCGAGTTGTGATGTTTCTCTGAAGAAAAAGTTGTGAAACTCGAGTTTCATGAGAAGCAAACTCGAGTTTGGATGATATTTTGGAGCTAAAATAGGTTGGAGATCACAAGACTCGAGTTTGATGTTTAAAACTCGAGTTCTGCTGAGCATTTCCTGACTTAAACTCGATGAAGGAAGAAAGTTTGTTCGAAACTCGAGTTATGGGAAGCCGAAACTCGAGTTCCAGAAGCTCCAGAGGCTCAACTCACAACAAAACTCAAGTTTCCTAAGGAGTTCAGGTAAAACTTGAGTTTACAGAGGATAAAACTCGAGTTATGGTAAGTTTTTATGTTTCAGGGTCCCGAAACTCGAGTTTTAGCTAAGCAAAACTCGAGTTATGGCAAGTCTATTCATATTCAGGACCCCGAGACTTGAGTTTAGTTGAACAAAACTCGAGTTCTCAAGTGCCTGTTCATCTTTGGACCCCGAAACTCGAGTTTTCATGAATGAAACTCGAGTTATAGGGCATTTCTTAATTTTTGCATGCCCGAAACTCGAGTTCTGTGTGACAAAACTCAAGTTTCGAGAGCCACCGAGGCTAAATTGCTCCAGAAACTCGATTTTCCTCATTTTCCCCTTTTCGAAAACTCGAGTTAACCTAATTTCTCTCACTCATATTTCGATTCAACCGTTCCTTTTGGCCAAAAACCGTTTCAATCATCCTTATAACCTTTTTCGATCATAACCCCTATCTTTATTCCCATTTATCCTTCCATTTCCACCGATTAAATTCCCAAATTTTTCCTTCGACACCGTCGACTCCGAAAACTCGAATTCTTCTTTCTTTTTGCAATTTCTTGATTCTGAGTCATGGCCCGTACCAAATGGTCCTCGAAAAATCCTCCCAAGTCGAAGAAATCAACTGCAAGTGGCCCCTCTCAATCCCAAGCCTCTACTCCTCCTCCACCGAAGCGAGTCCGTATAACAGAGCCATCGGAGGAACAACCTTCTGAAGTACCATTGGTCAGAAAACCAAGAGCAAGCAGGCCCAAATCCATCTTAAGTCCGAAAGCAAAGGGCAAGGCCCCAATGGAATCTGTATCCACTCAACCAGGAGCATCTTGGGTAGTAGCTTCTGACTCTGAAGCAGAAAGCATCTCCCCTGCCTCTCAAACTTCAGGGCCTAGGAAGAAGATGAAGGCCCAAAAAGCCACAACATCAGAGACTCAACAGCCATCAGAACAGACTACAGAGGCAGCACCCACTGGTTTCAATGTAAACCCTATCTACATTATCCCTTAGACCCCTGTTGTATTTGAAAATGCCTACAAAGATAGAGAACTTTGTCCTGCTATGGTGATTGATTTAGATTCCATCAAAGATTTGGGGGTAGATGTTAAGGAGTATCTTGAGTACAATGAAAGTCTACTTAAGATTAATATTTCTTACACCTCTGATATGGTTAGAATTTTCTATAATAATATGGAATCAACCTCTTCCAAGGATGGCTCAAGGAACATTATTATTCGGTCTTTGAAGACCAAGATCAGGGGGACTGATATTCATATTGCACCTGATCTTATTAATCATTATCTGGGTACACATGATTCTGATGCTGAGCTTAGGACTTTCTCTGATCAAGAGGTGTTTGAATATTTAAGGCCAGGAGAGCCTTTCTTTGGGTTGAAGTTTGAGCCTGCTGCTATACCTCTGGTCCAAAGGGTTACTCACTACATCTACACTAGATGTTTAGTGAACAAAGGGAAGAACTACACCCATATGTCATCATCAGATTACCAGATGATGACATCAATCATGGCCAAGGAAAAGAGGAACGTTGGACAAATGGTGTTCAATGAAATGTGGAGGTTCAGAACTTCCAAATCTAAGAGGATGACAGTTCCCTACCCTTGCTTGGTTTCTAAGATACTAGAGCTGCACAACATTTGGCATTTGATGAAGGGTCAGAAGACACTTAAGCCTATTGAGTTCAAGGAGACTTATCTTTATAGGATGAAGATTGAGGTTACACCTGGGCAGACTACTGCACAGAGCAAGCAGAAGAGGAAGACTGCTTCTGGACCTTCTAAGGTGCCCTAGGATGAGGCACAGTCATCAGCCCTACAGCAGCCTACTTCTGCACCTTCCTTTGCTCAGGCTTCAGTCCAGCACTTCATGCAGACTGAGTTTAGGAAGATGGGTGAGGAGTTCACTCAGGCCTTTTACTCAGAGACCCAGAACTTTGTGAACAACCTCCTTCTATCTGCTGCTCAGTACTTTATCGGGAGATCACTTGACATAGCAGTAGGTGCTCTGAAGGACTCAGTGGATTCTCTCCAAGTCTTAGTAGACTCCAGACTCTCCTCTTTGGAAGGAAGGATGACTTCCATTGAGGACTTCATTAGAGGCTTTAAGGCCTCCCCTTCTGGGACAGCAGCACCTGAGCCATCTACCACTCCTGAGCATGCTCTTGGTTCTCCAGTAGTTGATCCAGCTTCTGAGCATACTCCAGTGTCTACTACTGATGTTCCAGTGCCTGATTCTGAGCCTGCTCTTGACTTTGAGCCTTTCCCAGCATCTCCAGTTCATGCACCTTCTTCTGTTCCCTCACCTCCTGCTGCTACACCTACTCTAGTTTCTACTCCTGTGCTTCTACTTGAGTATCATCCATCATCTGAGACTGAGCAGCCTACAGCAGCATCTGAGCCTCCTCCCTCTGAGCCTACCCCATCTGAGCCTCCTCTATCCCTTGCACCTCTCACCACCATTTTCAACATTTCTGACTCTTCTCCTTCACCATCTTCTGCCTCTCCTTCTCACCCTCTTTGATTGATGACAAAAAGGGGGAGAAGTAGTGACTTTTGTCTTTTATGTTATGTATATGTTTCTTAAACTTTGTTATTGTGTTTCATAAACTTTTCTCATTAATACATATAGTTTATGCTTAATCTGAGTCTATCTTCTGCACATTGGTTTTGTCATCATCAAAAAGGGGGAGAATGTTGAGTTAATGTTTTGATGATGACAAATATGTTTTTGAAATTGTGTTTTGATTATTAGTTTTTGGAAATTTTTTGAAAAACTTCGAGTTTTAATGAAATGTTTGAGAGAACTCGAGTTACATGTTTTAGAACTCGAGTTACAGTGTTTAAAAGTGTGTTCAAAATCTCAAACTTTCAAGAGAACTCAAGTTTTGATTCGAGTTATATCAAAACTAGAGTTCTGGGAGTCAAAACTCGAGTTTCGAGTGTTGAAAAAGGTTTTAGAAAAGCAAAAATCTCAAAAGAACTCGAGTCTGGATTAAAGTTATCTCAAAACTCGAGTTTCATGTTTTAGAACTCGAGTTTCGTTCATTGGAAGTCTTTTGGAAAATCAAAACTCGCAGTGGAAACTCAAGTCATGTTGGAAGTTTTAGCAAAACTCGAGTTTCGTTTTATAGAACTCGAGTTTCGGGCTCTCAAATGGTTTTGAAAAACGAAACTTCCTTTCAGAACTTGAAGTTTCAGTGGAAGTTTTACTAGAACTCGAGTTGTGTGTCTCAAAACTCGAGTTTCGAAGAGAGAGAAACGAAACTTCCTTCTCAACTTGAAGTTCAAGCAAAAGTTTTGTCATAACTCAAGTTTTGGATTTACAGAACTCGAGTTTCGAGCTGAGAAAAATTTTTGAACTTCAAAACTTCTTTCCAAACTTGAAGTTTCGCTTAGAGTTTTCATAGAACTCGAGTTTCAAGAAGCAAATTTGTTTTAAACTTAAAACTTCCAATGCAACTCGAGTTTCATATAAAAGTTTTGTTTTGAAAAAAAAACTTATAACTTGAATTTTCATGACTCAAAACCCGAGTTTCGAATGGAAAACATGTTATGACTCAAAACTCTCAAGGAAACTCGAGTTACAATAAAAGTTATGATTTGAAAAATGACAAAACTTGAAGTTTTGCCATATGTAACTCGAGTCTCGAAGAGCTCAAAGCGTTTTGACTTATTGGAACCTATGGAAACCCGAGTTTTAAGTTCTACAACTCAAGTTTTATCAAAACTCTTATTCAAACTCGAGTTTCAACAAAAGTTATGAGATTTCCTCTTTGAAAATTCTTCAATAACTTGAGTTGTGAAGAGACAAAACTCGAGTTCCATTTTTTGACACTTAAGCTGCGTGTCAGCGACTTTAAACTGATTCCAAAATCTTTCATTTTTCATGCAACGATTATTTGAAACACATCTACAATCATAAATGCTTGTCTGACTTATTTATTAAGAGGGAATGAAGTTCAGATTGTCTAAACAAAAAGAGATTCAACGGACAAAATCTCATATCTTCATTCTACCTACTGTCAGAAAGTTGCAGATGCATTCAATGCGGGAAGGTGAACGACGACGACGAGTCTAACGGAAAATTAAATGTCTCTAACAGACATTTAATACTCTTCACCTATAAAAGGAGATTCATTCAAGTCACCGGAATACAGAGAACGCACATACGAGAAAAAGAATTTATTACGCTTGAGCTTCATACTCTGTTTTTCATACTCTCAGTTAAAGAGCTTCAGTGATTATCATTAAATTCTCATAAAGGAGAATACTCTTGTTCATTTATTGAATTTAAGAGAGTTGCTCAAGGTTGGAGAACCTTGAGGTGGTTTAGACACGAGCAAAAGTGTCTGTTGGGTTAGCTTGAGTTAGGAAGGGGGAGAGTCCTTCTTCTGATTTCTTGTAATCTGTTGAGATTAGTGGATTTGAAAAGCTTAGAGGATTCTGAGGACTGGACGTAGGTCAAGAGGACCGAACCAGGATAAATCTCCTTGTCCATTTTCATCATACTCTGTTCTACGTGTTTTCATTGTTCAAAATCTGCAAAATTTTTAACAGACCAATTCACCTCCCCTCTTGGTCAAATCCTATCCTAATAATTTTTATACTATTATATCTTTTACAAAATGAATTCTCCCTTTTGTAACAAGAGAGGACTAAAGCCCAAATTCTTTTCTTTTGGTTTTTTTTGCCAATAATGATAACATTAAATTGAAATCAACTAGAATTACAGAGTCTTAGAAATAGCAAACCAAGCAACCAACCTAAAGACAACAAAGTAAAGTCAAATAATAAAACGTAAAAGTAGTTGGCAAAAAAATAAAAAATCAAACGCAAAAGTAGGAACAAGCTTTTAACAGTTCAACAATGCAACAAGAAAAGTCTCTAACAACAACAATCAAATAGGCCTTTGTCTGCGATAGAGCTCGAGGTACCCGATTGAAAAGGTAAGAGCTGTCCAATGAGGTTTTGACGAACCACTTTGTTGCCAAATATGCTTCCATGGGAATTCATATATAGTAATGGTTCCTGATCAAATTCCTTGAGAGAAGAAACTCAAGGAGGACAATAAACATAATAACAGTTATAGAAACATAAGCATCCTGATAATAAATGAGAGAATCACCACTCGAGCCCGATGAAGAACGATGTTTCCACACACACTGAACATGCACATGTCTTGCCAGACTAAGAGCAGTGTAATCATTCACACTTAAAAGGCACATGTCAAGCTATCGATGAACAACATGTATAAATCCATTGAACAAACTCAAGATAATAATTCTAACTTGACCATCATATAACCTTGCCTTTGAATTACGAGCTACAAAAATACCAACCATCAGCCCCATAGGAGAGAGTTTCAAACCAACCAAAACTATTCTTAGAAACAGAATCAACAGCTATAAATTTAGCACTAAGAACTTCCAATTCTTCTCTGTTCCCCCTAAAATCATTCCACACCAATTCAACCAAGACGTGACAACAAGGGTAAAATTTCTTGGTTTAAGATATGCTCTAATTAGACTATAATTACACCTAGTTTCACTAAACTGGTAGATGAACCTGGCTACAACTGGTTTCAACACTTCAAAATAATTAATATTGCTAACAATGGTGAACCTAGCAACAAATCCAACCACATTATGCTTCTCAACACTTAACCCCACAACCAACTTTGTACGAACCATTTAGACTACTAGGAGAGCTACTTATCTCAAGATCCCAAGCATTTAGAATCTTCTCATTCGACCTCCTCTGCTCTACATCCTCATGACCTAGTCTTCTAGTGTCTTGAATCACTAGGCTTCCATCGGATTTCCACAATGAAGTAAACGAAGAATCAACAGAACCCTGAAGCTGGACAGCTCCATTTACATCACAACCCTCAAGTCAACAATGTCTTCATCAGCTGCAAGTTTCATCGGAGCTACAAACAGAGGAGCTATGGTAGGGGTGGCATCTATAGCTAGCAGAGTTATTGCAGCAGAATTATTGGGCCACAAATTAGCATTGCTGAGCTAGTGCTGGAAATTGGGAGAGAACTGCAGGATCAAGAAAGAGAGGCGATAGAACTTAGCCGTTCCAGCGATGACAACTTTAAGGTGGGTCAAGAGTCGTCCATGGCCAAGCTTCTCAAAACTCACCTCCCATAACCCTGAAGGCACCTATCGGAGATCACTATTAGAGGTCTTCACACCAGATCGAAGAACACCAGCCTCTACGTGACGATCCCCTCCACTACTGCGATTACCCCCATAAAAAAACCTCTTTGAAGCCAAGACCTTCGTGGGCCACACCACAGAGATACAATCTAGAAACTCCACAAGATGATGAGAATATATCATACAAGGATGATGGAGGGAACGATGACTTGACCGCTTCATTGCCCAAGCTTGACGACACGAGAACAAACCCTAACTGAGAGGGAGAAAAAACCCTAGCAGAGGGAAAAATGGGCTTTTGACTAGAGCCCAAATTCAAAGCAACAATACGATGGTAAAGGAGATTAGATCCCATACACTTATCTACAACTAAGATCCGCAAGCATGGCAGACAAGCATTCAATAAAGCAGATCTAGATAAACCTTCCTTTGCTAGAGTATCTACAAGATGGTTCTACTTTCACTAAATATATTGTACCTTCACTTCCCAAGAATGCACCTTTTAAGTTTTGAACCTGTACAAGTAGTATGCTACAATTTGTCATATTTATAAGGTTTTTAACATCTAATTTAAGAATAATTTTCATGATCCTAGATCTCATGCAAGTCTAAGACCTTTGAAAATGGCCTAGTCTTGTGCTTCAAAAGCACATCATGTCCCACGAAAGTGTGTGAAATTACCTACCTAGTTTACAAGAATGAATTACATAGAAGGGAGAGACTTCATGAAATTTTTCACACTTTTTTTTCCCTACCAAGTGTATGCATTCTTTTATTGGAAGCAATTCTGTTTGAAATATTATTGGACACTGAATGTAGGCGATCTCATAACAGTGATTTGAATCTTGATTTGTCACGTTGTAAGGGACTATTCCTTTTTGCTAGATCTAACTTGTGTTGATTAAATTCTTCATACTTTTGTCAAACCTTTTCCATATCTATTACCCACTAATTCTCCTAAGCCCATTAAAATAAGTAGTTGTCCATGTTATAATTCCTCGAGGCAGCAAGATTCTAATAATGAAGATCAACAATAACTTCTTCATGAAGTGCTTTGAACTTTCAATGCATAGATTGATTCATATTTGTTCAACTTTCTATATATGAAATGGTTTGAACTTTATTATATATTGAACTTTTGTAAGATTAAGGTGGCTGTTGATTGTAATTAGAAATTTGAACGGGTGCATAGTCTCATGAAGAAGGTGAATCTCTCAATTTTTTTTCCTTCCAATCCTCTTCTCTCCCTTTTCTTTTAAAACTATTCTAATTCACCCTTTTATAAAATTATTATCAAATTATAAAAAAATAATTTAAATTTAAATTGCCAAATTTTGATATAGATATTTTAATATTGCATTAAAAAATAAAAATTGTTTAGCATAAAGTCAAATTTAAAACATTCACATGCGGATCTTATAGTTAAAATGTAAAGAAAAGGAAAGAGGATGTTTGTAAGGGAAAAGGAGAGGTTACCCTCCCCCAGTTGTATTGTATGGCTATAACAAAAAATTTCTAATTTTGTAAATTAGTAAGAGATTCATTAAATTAAGAGAGAATTGGGGATAAATTCTTCATTAACAAATTAATTGGAGAATAAAACCTACTGATCGGACTCGGTTTTGTCGTCTTCCGGTTCGATACAAAATGATTGCACAAAGAATGTAGCTATAGTGAGCAACCAATCGTTCTTCTCGAGGAGCGGTTTATTGTTTTCCTAGTCTAAATTGGTTATCAAAAGCATGTTGAACTTGAATTTGTAAAATAGGGGGTTTTAGTCTAGAGCTACAAAATAAATTGCAATGCAGTGTAATATTTCTGGAATTTTCAGTGAGTGGAAATGTAATTTAGATTAAGAGGAAATAAAATGAATAAGTCCTCAGTGATGGAGCCTTAACTATCCTTGCCTTGGTTCAATTAGGGGAAGTCAATTCTTCTGAGTTTAATTGATAGACCCTAAGCTATCACTTAGGTCCAATGGTTCAATTAATGCAAATTTGCTTTAATCCAAGACAAACAACATTTCTTGAAACACTGTTTAGTAACACTCAGAATGTAGAGAGAATAGTAGATGTTCATGCTTTAACAGATTGCAATCACAACTAATTATCAATAATCATTGATAACCTGGTGAACTCAATGAATCAAATCTGGAATTCATGAAATATAATCCGTGTGAACAACAATTGATCTAACGACACAGCCAAATCATACATTCATAAATCTGCAAATTAAAGTGTATAGTAGTAGAAGTCTCTGGATCTAAAGATTTCTACAACATGCAAATACAAGATATGGCTAGATATACTCCCCAATGAATCTTTGGCTCAAGTCTTGCTCTCCATCACTAAAAGACCACGAATCTAGCCTCTCATGATTCCAAGAATGCAGCAGCTATCACTCCTTCGTTCAGCCATCAGAAAAGGAAGATGAGATGGAGATAATACAGCGAAAAGGTGAGTATAAGGTAGAAAAGGTCAGAAGGAGATGGGAAGTGGAGATGTAATCTCAAGTAAAACTTGATGAAGATCTACCAAAGGTTCCCAAAGACTCTCCAGAACTCCTCTCTGCCTCTTGATATCTCTTCCCGTCCAGAATTGCATGAATCTTAGTGATTGTTCTCCCCCCCTCTTTAATCCGGTTGCTGATCTCAACTCAAAACGTACCGCATCAATTCCACATCCTCATGTCACGAATTTATTTGAATTGTGTCGCGACTAAAACAGACAAATGTCGCGACTTAATTTGAAATGCGTCGCGACTTTTGAAGACAACAGAGTTTAAAATGTTACAAACAATTCACAACATATGAGTTGGGTCGCGGCATAAATTGCCCAGTGGCACTCCGCTTAATCCTGAATTACATCCCTTTAGTTTTGTTTTCAGGTACTTGAATATCTTCCCTCTGCATCTGCAATCAGAAATAAAATAAACCTCGTTAAAGTACAAAACACTGGAGTTCAAAAGTATATACAGCTGGGGGACACAATTCACTCAATTTCCCTTTTTGTGTCATTATATATGCAATGACTGACCACAGAGGTAGAAGGGTTCAATTCAACACAATATAGAGTAATTAAGCTATCAATTATTCCGAAATGAGGCAAGAAACCATGCAAATATTGGCGTTTATCACCTGCATAATGTGGAAAGTCAGTTGCATTTGCATTTTTGGGAAATAAGATAAATTGCTTAGTAATACGATGTTGTAGAAGGAAAATTACAAACTAATAATTGTCAAAAAAACCCTTACATGTATGCAACTCATACTAGATTTGAAGCAATGTAGATGGCTGATTGACTACAGTGAACCTTTACATGTTTTGGTGGGTTTACTCCAAGTTCTTTATGAAGACCAGTTACCCAAACTATCACAGCCACCGTTGAACCCAAAGCTCTATACTCTGCTTCTCTAGATGACCTAGAAATAGTTGACTGTTTTTTATAGTTTATTTGGTACAATTACATGAAAGAGGATTACATGTAATCCTGATGAATTCTATTGATTACATTGTTTGGTTGGTATAGTAATGTAATTGAATATAATCCTGATTACAATGGATTACGTCAAATCAGGTAATCCCCATTACATAGCTCTCTGGCTGTGTAATCCGGATTACAGCTTGTATGAATTAACATATGAGTACTTGTATCTTTTATAAATCAGTATTTATACATTTATATTATTCATTTTTAGTCTTGATAAAGTTAAAAAATTTATTTCACATTTTTTTTTATTTTTTATAAATAAAATATAAATTCCATTTCATGATTCCTTGGTAACATACCAAACAAATGCTATGTAATCATCATTACACTACATTACATTCCCATCCATTACATTCTATTGCATTCCTATAAACTCCGTGAATCAAACGGGTTAGTCTTCCACATGCTAAGTGAACTCCCAAGCTTTAGTAGGTACCTTGTCACAGACCTAAGTGTGGTCCCACATGCTCTGTAATATGAGTCACAGAAGCAATCCATTGTCAACGTTCCCATTGAGTTGATGAGAACCCCAAGTTCGGGACGTTGCTTCAAATAACGAACGATGTCTAGTGCAGCTTCTATATGGATCTTAATAGGATTTTGCATGAATTGACTAAGCACTTGCATAGAAAAAGTGATATCAAGTCTAGTAACAGTTAGATAAATTAATTGACCTACCAATCTCTTGTATCTCTCAGGGTTCCTTAAAAAGGTCCTCCTTTTGTCCTTTCCTTCTTCATAGGCTAACAATTTCGGATGTTGGGCCATTGTACACCTAGTGGCATACAACCACTCATTCCTGTATTAGAGAACTGAACAATTTGATGCTCCAAAAAATTGTTTATTCGATCAGAGGAAAAAGAGATTTATAGAGTTAATTCTAGGTTATTCGTTATTCCTAGAATCAGCCCATAATTACAAGGGAATCAAAGAAAATAAAGGAGCTAATAATCTGCCATTATCTTAGGGATATTGACAGCTAATTACAGGATAAATATTAATAATACTCTGATTGGGCCTAAGGCCCATGACTAAACATCAATAAGAACAAATCCAAAATATAATTTCTTTGTGACAAGATAATCCCTTTCTTGGATCTAGCTATTTCGATCCCAAGAAAGCACTTCATTGATCCCAAATCTTTGATCCTATAGTGCTTGTGTAGAAACTATTTTACATAATTTATTTTTGAATCTGAAGTTCCTGTGATGAGAAGAAGGTCATCCACTTAAACGAGAATGAACATAACATCATTGTCATCATAATGCTTTACAAATAGAGAATAATCATGTTTTCTTAGCATAAAACCACCACTAATCAAAGAATGAGAAATTTTGTGATTCCACTGTCTAAAGGCTTGTTTAAGCCCATATAGTGATTTGTTTAATTTACATACCATGTTCTCCCCCTTGCTACCAAATCCTTGGGGCATGTGTATGTAAACTTTCTCTTCTAAATCACCTTGTAAGAAAGCATTACGTACATCCATGTGATACATACAAATTCCAATTTTCAATTGCTGCCATCTTCAATATTATCCTAATGGTCACCATTTTAATAACAGGGGAAAATGTCTCATGATAATCTATCCTTTCCCTTTGGGTGTATCCCTTTGGTACAAGCCTTGCCTTATATTTATCTACCTCACCATTAGCTTTATATTTAATTTTATACACCCATTTACAACCTATGGCCTTCTGTCCTCTAGGTAAAGGCATTAATGTCCGTGTGTGGTTGTTTTATAATGTTTTCATTTCAAGTTTCATCTCTTGCACCCATTCATTGTGCCTTATAGCTTCCTCAAAAGTCCTAGGTTCCCTAGTAGAATCTATATTAACTAGAAAACACATATGGGTGGAAGATATATCAACATAAGAAATATAATGATGAATGGGGTATTTGCATTCATCATCAGTATTAAAACCATGAGAGGTTATCATGTTGCACACATAGTCCTTAGCCCAAATGGGGGCTGCATTTCCCTAGTTGGCCGAACAGGTGGAGCCACTGGAATTGGATCTGTAAATAAATGATTTTCATCTTCCATGTCTGGATCTGGATCACCATGGTCCTGTTGTGTGCTGTGCGATGTTATAGGATCACTTTCTTGCTATAAATTGCTAGGCAATCTTGCAGACGGTGGGTTAACGTTAGAATAATCAAAATCAAAATAAAAAGTATTGAAGATCATAAGATAATCCCCCTTGGCGAGGAGGCATGCTATCTTTGAAAGGAAATTTACCCTCAACAAAGGTAACATGCCAACTCACTAATAAAATTTTACTGTACAGATAAAATAAAAGATAGCCCTTTTGAGTGGATGGAAATCCAAGAAGCACACAGGGGGGGAGATCTAGTCTGAAACTTATCAAAAGAGTGAAGATTACTAGCACAAGCAAGAGATCCAAAAATTCGTAAAGCTGTGTAATAAGGGGGATGACCATAAACCTTTTCATAAGGAGTTTTATTTGCCAAAATGCGTGAAGGAATTTGATTCACAAGATAACTTGCCACTTTAATGCATTCTCCCCAAAAACGAATAGGGATGTTAGATTGCAATATTAAACTTCTAGCAATTTACATAATGTTTGATTCTTAAGCTCAACAAAGCCATTTTGCTAAGGTGTATATGGGCAAGAAGTCTCATGCACAATTCCTTTATTTAAAAAGTTTTAAGCTCATGCGTTAAAAACTTGGTACCATTATAACTCCTTACTCTTTTAACATGTGCAAAAAGCTGAGTAAAGACATGAGCAACAAAATTTTAAGTGAGTCCCAATTTTTGATTTATGTTTCTTAAGAAATAACCAGGTAACTAGGGAAAAATCATTCACAATATTCAAGAAATATTTATATTATTGATGTGTGGGTGTCCGGTAAGGACCCCATACATCCATATGTAGTAATTTAAAGCAATGATAAGTTTTGATACAACTTGGAAAAAAAGGAAGCTTGGTCTATTTAGACCGAATGCAAACATCACAAGAAGTAGGCAACTCGAAATTAGGTTTTCCTACAAATCTATATGTTGCATTACAGAATCTGGGGCATGCCCCAAAAGACAATGTAACAACCACAAGTCATTTATATCACGTATCCTATTATTTCCAGATACATAATTGACACAGTCAGTGTGAGTATTCTTGTATTGCAGAAGATATAACACATCCACTAATCTACCAGTCCCCCTCATCATTCCACCTTGAAGGCCTTGCATTAGACAATAATCAAGGAAGAAGGCTACCATACAGTGTAATTCACGAGTCAATTTGGAGATAGAAATCAAAATAAATTGAAGCTAAGGAGCGTATAAAGCATTTTCAAGTATAGAATGATTACCAAAGGTTGCTGTACAAACATGAGTGACAACAACTCTGTTACCATTAGGAATTTTTATATTCTCTATTGGCCCTCAATATGTTTTATATGCATTTAGCAAAGACAAATCTCCAACCAAAATGTGGGGTAGCTCCATAATCTATGACCCAATAATCTATAAGAGGAGTTAGTCAAACCTATACCGATGAGTGCATGCACAGTGGTTGCAGGCTCGTTGTCCTTCCTCAGAAATTTCAGTAAGCGTTCATATTGTTCTTGTGTGAATGAAGCGGCGACCAAGTTAGCTCTGTGTCCAATTCATTCTGCAGCTTGACTTACATGTGTTTCCTCTTACGTCTTTTCTCGGTTTCCCTTAAACTCTGGGGGAACCCGATGCAACGGCAGCATCCATCCTTGCTGTGTCCACGCTTATGACAGTGAGCACATTCTGGAAGAGCTATTCCCCCCTTCCATGCCTATGCCCTTTTCTTTTGGTTGCCATATCAATTCCTTCAGGGGGATCATTTTTGCCTGGAGTAGTGATGGATTTCTAAGCTTTGTCTTTAGAGACCATTGCAAAGGCTTGATTGGTACTAGGCAATGGACTCATGACCAAGATCTGACTTCTTACTGCACCATAGGCATCATTCAGGCCTAAAAGAAATTGCAACAGCTTATGTTGTCGAGTCTTCTCTGCAGATACCTTGGAGGTTTCACATTTGCAAGATGGCAGGGGTAATAGGGAGGCCTCTTCCTCCCACAACTCTGAGTTTAGTGTAGCATATAGATATAGACAATGAACCCTGACGCAGCAAGCTAAGTTCTCGATGATGAGAAAAATTCTTGAATCGGGTACCTTATCAAATTTTTCATGAAGGTAAACTCTGAAAGAAAATCACACTACTGGCTATATCTTTAGAGCTGAATTAAACAGCCATGATAATACCGTAGCGTTGCATCTCTCCCATTGTCCTTGGAGGTGCCCTTCCTGTGACTCCGTAATGCAAGATCAATCCATAAATCCTAACTTGTGCTTACCAAGCAGCGTGACTCTCATAGCTCAACTCCACACCGTGTAATCATCAGTCCCAGTGAGAGTGGTATTAATGAAATTTAAGGTCCAAACGGTGAAGATACAGCTGATGAGTAAATTTCAGGTTATCACTGGAAGGGATATAAGCAACTTTCTTGTTTGAGGATCCTATTGTGAATTTCTTATTCGAAGGGTTAGCGCTCCTTCCAGTAGATGTTTTTGGATTTTTTTGTTTTTTTTGCAGGGTCGGATTCTTACCATATTTTGGGTTTGGGCTGGTGATTCTTGGGCTTTTCTTGATCCAATCAATGGTATGTGCCAATATTTCTTGGGCTCTTCTTGATTTTCAGGCCCATTGGTCATATTGATGGTGGTAGTTTCCTTTCATGAACCAGGGTTCTAGTGCCATGTTGAGTGGCAAGGAACACGAGATAAATTGCTCAACAATACAATGTGTTGATCAGAAGGAAAATTACAAACTGATAATTGTCAAAAAAAAAAAAACCTTTACACATATACACCTAATATTGGGCTTTTGCATACACACTATATTCTTTACAAACTTGACCCAATGGGCTTTATATCTAAAACCTATTTTCTACAATTTTTCTTCTCAAAAACTTGTAAAAGAATTTCATGAAACCGAGGACCTGGGTTGAATCAAAGAATATATAGACTGATAGATTTCTCCAGTAAAGTTGTTACTAGCTAAGTAAGATAAATAATGCAGCCATTGAAGGTAATTTCCCCCTGGTTTTTATAATCCTAATAATATCAATGGTTGAAGAGCTTGCTGTAATTCTTAGAGAATGTGCTGAAACTTCAATTACATGCATGATCTAGCGACAATATTAATCCTGTGATTGGGTATTATGAGGTTTTATTCTCTGATATGAATTTTAAATTTCGAGTTCTGATCGTTATTGTATCTATGATTGCTATAATCAGTTTTGATTGTTAAATATGAAATTTTTCAATAGAATCAATTCTATATTTTATTGTATTTGGTGAATGGTTATATGGGAAAAATCTCCTGAATAGGTTTGGGAATATTGTTGGCATATGTAAATTTGTTTAACACAATATTGACAAAAATTAAAACTGGAAGAACTAAATTTAGACATTATAACATCAGAGGGACTGAAAGTGTGATTTAAACCCTCTAAAACACAATATCACTGTGAAGATAATAATCAACAACATTCTCATCATAAAGTGTGATTTAGATAATCAAATTTGATTCTCTAAAGGTTCAATTGAATCATAAATGGTATTAAGGTAACCCTAGCTAGAGTCAAGAGTGACACTTTAAAAGCATACAAGTGAATTATGAGAATATAGTTCCATAATTTTTTATTACATGCCAGATCATTACTACATGCCATCCATAATCTATTACACTTTAAATAAATATAAGCACCATTTACTACTCTTCTAGAAACTACATATATACCCAAACTGAAAGATGAACCCCTTTTCAAACATAAAACTTTACCAGAAAATTCTAAAGACAGACCCTAGATCTATGGATTAAAACATGAAATTAAACTGCAACAACAGAAAACTTATTTCTAAGCATAAGAAAATATAACCCTGTGCAATTAATGTAATTTGTATATGTCCTGTAATAGCTTCCGCCTATGCAAAACGATGCTCCTTGGAGACCAATGAGCCACCATACACATAAGGAAGTATTATCCACTCGATCGTTATATATATCAACAAGTTGTCCAACAAGGAACTGGGAAATTTGGCCACGCATTGTTGTAGAAACCATCATGTATGTGTTCCATGAAAATCATCTTGGGGAAAAAGGAAAAGAAGATCGGGCTTTTTTTTTTTAAATTTCCTTTTTTTTTTAGGGGGGGTG
>QFDD01003173.1:0-20825 GCA_006871305.1 Vachellia collinsii | reverse complement strand
CTCTTCCTTTTGCTCTCACTTGTGTCGACTTTGAAGTGCAGAAAGTGGAGTGAAAAGTGTCTCATAATGGGTTTAAATCAAATGGTCAAATGCTTTGAAAAGAGTGGGACCCACTTGGACTAGGAATATAATTTTACATAAGCATGTTTTACCACTTGTCTTATGACATTTCTACCTTCTTTTGCTCTTAGAATAAGACCACTACAAGTGGCAAAATATGGACTTCTTCTCTTCCTTTACAAAACTTTTGATTTTCATAAAGTAGCTTTATAGCATTGAAAATGCTTTTCGGTGGTTTCCTGATCACTTGACTGATTTAGGGTCATTAAAAATTCCCTAAATTCATCTGATACTCCCATGATTTTTCTCTCCCTAAATCGCTTTCTGGAATTTCTTTAATTAATTTTTAAAGAAAAACCTAATTCAGGGTTTTTCCAAGCCTTTTCTTTCTGATCAGTGAAACTGCTTCTGACTTTCTCTTGGGAACAATTTTATAAAATACAAGAATTTCTGGGCTATTTTTCCTTGCTTTGAGATCAGGTATATGAGGCTTTTAGGTATTTTAAATAATTATTTTTGACTAATTATTTATTAAATAATCAAAAATTAAATGACCTTTAAAATTCCCGCGAAGGTCATTCTTGTCATTCTAACCTGAACTGGGCCTCAATTATTGATCAGTAAATTTTTCTCTATCTTTTGGGGCTTAGTAAAATTTTCTAATATTTTGGTCAAACTTTGACCAAAATACCCTTTGACTTTTACTTAATTACCAAAATGCCCTTGATGTCATAGATGGCAATTTGGTCCCTTAAATTCCAAGATCTCCACTTTAGTCCCATTTTTAAAATGACATCTTGATGGAGGTCCAAAAGCTGAGATCTAATAAAGAATTATAAATTTTATTTTAGATATCTTGTATTTCATTTATTATTTTAGTTTTTAGATTTAATATTTTTTTAAATAAATCCTTTGGATATTTTTTAGATAATATTATCTTGTAAAATCCATTGGGGGTAGAATATCTAGGATATTGTTCTATTTTGATATTTTAAATCATATTAGGTTAGTAAGTTTTCCTATTTATAGACCCAGTTGTATTCAGTTATGACAAGTTCCTCTAGGGTTTTAGCTGATCAAATCCTTAACATACGGGTATGATACGGATTCAACCTTTTATTAACTTCTGCCATAACTGAATACAACTGGGTCTATAAATAGGAAAACTTACTAACCTAATATGATTTAAAATATCAAAATAGAACAATATCCTAGATATTCTACCCCTAATGGATTTTACAAGATAATATTATCTAATAAATATCCAAAGGATTTATTTAAAAAAATATTAAATCTAAAAACTAAAATAATAAATGAAATACAAGATATCTAAAATAAAATTTATAATTCTTTATTAGATCTCAGCTTTTGGACCTCCATCATTCCCTCCTCCTTTGAAAAGATTCGCCCTCGAATCTTCGCTACGTATTTTCCTTTCTTCTTGAAGGATCTTCCTATGCGGAGTTGGTCTTCATAAGATTGAATTGGATTGAGAGGAACCAACTTCACCTTGCTACCATTATATTGAAAGGAGAACTGATTTTTGTGACCATCATGTTGAGCTATTTTATCAAATTGCCATGGACAACCTAATAAGATATGGCCAGCCGTCATGGGTACCACATCACATAATACTTCACCTTGATATCTTCCAATAGAGAACGGGACTAGCACTTGCTTAGTTATGCATGCACTGCCACTATCATTAAGCCATTGCATGATATATGGTTTAGGGTGCTTTGAGGTGGGGAGATTTAATTTTTCAACAAGTAAGGTACTAGCTAGATTGGTGCAACTTCCTCCATCAATAATCACACTACATATTTTATCTTGAACAATCCCTCTAGTACGAAAAATGTGTTCACGCTGCTCTTTCTCAGAATCTTTTTTCGGTTGTATATTTAAAGCACGTGTTGTCATTAGGAATTCTCCATGCTCCACTCCTTCTATAACATCTTCTAGTGGTGGCATATCATCATCATTACTTTCACTCGAACACTTACTTTCACATCCTCCATTATCATGAATGACCATGGCCCTTTTACTTGGGCATTGAGATTTCATGTGCCCAATTCCTTGACACTTAAAACAACGAATCTCGTTAGATTTAGAAGAGGAATTCTTATCATAGTTACCTTTAGTGATGACGCTCTTTAATTTAGGCTCCTCCATTTGCTCACTTATAGATCTAAATTCTTCTCTGATACCACCAGCACATCTAGCCTCCAATCTTTTTTCAATTTTAGAGGCCTTATGTACAAGCTCTTCTTTATCTATAAAGTGGTACATCTCAACCTCATCTCTAATTTCAGAACGTAAGCCATCTATATAACGATTCATAGTAGTCTCCTCATCTTCTTCTATCCCAGCTTTCATCATCAGGAGTTCCATCTCATGGTCATACTCTGCTGCACTCATAGAACCTTGATGGAGACGTTGTAATTTACGCTTCATCTCATTGTAGTAATGACTTGGAACAAATTGTTTTCTCATTGAAGCCTTCAACTTTTCCCAAGTTCGAATTGGGCCTTTTCCAAGATTCCTCCTTTTGATTTGTAATCGATCCCACCAAATACTAGCATAATTAGTAAATTCAAGTGCAGCTAGTTTTACCTTTTTCTCCTCGGGATAATCATGAAGTTTGAAAACTTGCTCCACCCTTCGTTCCCACTCAAGGTATTCATCTGGGTTCGGCTTTCCTGAGAAAGAAGGAATATTTACTTTGACTCCTAAATCATCTTCTCTATTCGAGTAATGTCTCTCCTTCCTTGATCTTCGGTGGTCGTATTTGTACACCTTATCTTCATATCTCGAACGTGTAGAATTAGATGATGTCATATGTTCATCCATCAGTTTCAAACTAAGCTTTTGAAATTCTTCTCGCATAGCATTCATGAATGAATTAAATTCTCTACGAGTCACTGGTCGTGAGTCTTCATCACATGAATTTTCGTGTGACATCTTCAAATACTCTTGCCACGGTAGCTTGAGACCTATGGGTGATAGGCTAAACTTGGCTCTGATACCAAATGATACGGATTCAACCCCGTATGTTAAGGATTTGATCAGCTAAAACCCTAGAGGAACTTGTCTCTAGATCCTTAGCTATAAAAGGCTCCACAAAAGTTGATCAGACTTTTGCAACCCAACCGTATTCTATCCCGAATACTCAACACAAGTTAACATTTGCCAAAGAAAACTTCTTAATTCATTAACTTCTGCCATAACTCAATACAACTGGGTCTATAAATAGGAAAACTTACTAACCTAATATGATTTAAAATATCAAAATAGAACAATATCCTAGATATTCTACCCCCAATGGATTTTACAAGATAATATTATCTAATAAATATCCAAAGGATTTATTTAAAAAAATATTAAATCTAAAAACTAAATTAATAAATGAAATACAAGATATCTAAAATAAAATTTATAATTCTTTATTAGATCTCAGCTTTTGGACCTCCATCACATCTAGGTCCTTGCTTTGTTTATCTTTGACAGAACAACATCTTTTGCTCTTCTTTTCCTTGCCTTTTGTCCTCTGGACCCCTAAAAAAAATGCTTTATCACTCGTTTAGCTTTTCTTCCTAGTTATCAAAAACCTGGATATTACATTTCTCCCCCCCTTAAAATAAATTCGTCCTCGAAATTTGTATATCTTAGCTTCCTTTGCTTCCCAGGTAGTTTCATCTGGAGCTAATCCTTGCCAAACCATCTAGAGCATTTCATTCTGTAATACGAGCTAGGTCTGGATTGTACTTTCTGAATTGGGAAACATGAAATACATCATAAATTTGACTTAAGTTTGGGGGTAAGACTAAACCATAAATTACTCATTTAACTTTAGGGGTGAATTAAAATAGTCTCATCTTTCCTTAATTGAGTTTAATGTCTTCCTTCGACTGACCATCACTTAGGGACAAAACCTTGGTTAAGGAAAAAAGAGTGCAGCATGATCTTTTCTCCCCTTGGAGATAGTATTAGTTGCGCTCCTTTATATCATAATGGTTTCACTTTTACTCCCCCTGATGACAATATAACTCACTGTGATTACATTTTCTCACATGTAACTGTTATCAATGATTTCTTAAGCAACTGATCTCCTTTTGTCATCTAAACTATGCATCCATTCATCTTCCATATCTTTTGGATATGTTGAATATTCCATATACTCTCCATTTACCTTACGTACCACAGAAATCACAAAAAAAATTGTCCTAAAAATAATCATGATATTTTGCGTCCACATATCCAATTTATTCCAAATATAATGAGCTCATAATAATTTTGATAAAACCATCATATCAATTCTCAGTTCCATTATCCATTAGTGTACCTGCAAAAACTTAATCACAACATATATTACCATAAAATAAATAGGACATTTAATCCATCAAATCAATATATTTTGTAGGCAAATGTTTCTGGCATGCTAGGTCCTTCATGGATTTTCACTTAAAATTCACTATTTAGTGAGCTATATGCATAGGCTATAATAATATTCAACAGACACATATTTTTCCATATATTCTACCAGACTAGTAATTATTTTTCATCCACCACAAAATAATATACCTTAAATATCATCATAACCATCATACCATTGTGAAAATCTTTGTTTTCACATAAATGTTCACATATCATATAATAGATTTGTATTTCATGTGTTTGGACTGCAGGTCCATAATTCTCACATCGAAATAGCATAATCGTATTTTCACTGTGTCTTTTCCTTTCACTTCTGATAATGGCCAATCACTTTCTTGTCTATTTTGCATAACAGATTTATATAGAAGATCCTCATCTGATCACGTGATATTATTATCAAAACTGTTGTTGACAACTTTATCCTTTTTGGTTCCATTTTTCTCATTGCGACATAACTTATTAAAATCTCAATATTACTTTTTAGGTACCTGAACCTCTTTTGAGGTTTTTGCAATTAGTTATGTTTTGGCCTCTTCTGGAGTGCCAACCTCCTCAATATGATCATTTTAATAATATGCTCCTCTTTATCGAAAGTGTTATATTTGGAACCTATTGATTTTCCATGCTTCGGGCATGTCTCATTCTTATTTATGCTAAATGGAGCATTTTCAGCTGGAATATGAGAATTGGTAATTCTCATTTAAGTCAGTAATTGAATTTGAAGATATTTTGCAATATATCATAAATGCAATATTCGATGAACATCTGGTTCATTCTAGTATTTTTGAGGATCTACATTTGATATCAATAATGCATTCAATGTATTTTCTTTTCCAGCTACTCAATTTCTCCCCCTCATGTGGAAAAACTTTGGCAAATGACAATTAACCAATAATACAATACAAGTCTCATAAACCTATTTGTTCCATTTTAGAAACATCATTTTGTTTCATTTAGAGACAAATAATGAAGATAATCTTACCTAACATTTCTCTCAACTTTCCATCTATGTGCATTATGGGGGATCAATAAGAACAAACATTGCACATTCAAAATTTTGAGATGGAAAATATCTGGCTCCTGACCAAAAGCCAATTTCACGGGGAGAATTTTGTTGGCTTTATTTGTATAAGTGCTGCAATATATCAAATCAAATATGCCAACACAAAAGTGGAAATCTTGTTCTCATAAGTATTGATCAAGCTATACACGGAGGCTTTAACAAATGATTTATGGGTCGTACAATTTGGAAATTGTGCATTCATCATCATAATGATTTATTCAAACAATCTTGCAAACTTTAGGCTGCAAACTAATAGTGATCATATATGTAACCATCTTGTAGATGCATCTACCAAATTTATTGAATACATGTATGGTTTACATACTTTTTAAATGGGCCCATATGAGTTAAAGATATTTCCAGAAATGTAGAGATCCATTTCAAATCATAACTAATGATCTTCTCATGAGCCATATTTTGTTGAGAACAAGTAGCAAATAATAAATTTTGAATTATGTTGTCTATTCATGAAAAATCTTCTGGTTCTTCAATAATTGTCACTATATAATCCTTGAAAATATGTTGCATCTTATATGTGACTTGGATAATCAAACAAGTCATGCCAACAATAAATTTGTCTTGATCAGTAAACTTCTGGTTTACCATAATAACAGTAAATAAATAATATAAAATAAATAAATAACGATGAATAAAATAGAAAATAGCAGAAAATGTAACAATGCAAATATAATAATACGAATGATAATTAAAGGAAAATTCGTAAAGATAAAAAAATAATATAAAGTAAAATATTATAACAAAAATTAAAATCATATGGCTTCAGGCCAATGATAAGAAGTCAGTATTATATAACTTTTAGTCATTTATCTTTAGGATAAATGAATCATGTGGCCTCTGACCATCCAACAAAAGTATATGACTTCTGACCATATAATATGGAATTAAATTAATATAGCTCCTGGCTATATTGTCATATAGAAAAAGATACACGGCTTCTGGCCGTATGATGTCAAAACAAGAGATCAAAGTTATATAACTTCTGATTATATAATCTCAAGATTGGAAAGAAATATAGCTTCTGGCTATATAATCAAAACAATATGACTTCAAGTCATAGTTTCAAAATATATTAAAACAATATGGCTTCAGGCCAAATTTAAAATAACATCAATAATATTAAAGAACTTGTACGGAAAATTAAAATAAAATAGAATGATAATAACAATCTCCAATCTTAGCCATGGAATCCGGTGTTTACAACATCCGGTAAAAGAATCAACTAATTCCATACAGTGGCTCATCAGATTATCCCAAATTGATCAAAAGTAAATAAATCAAAAATGCAATAAGAGAAAGTAGAGGGAGTTGCTAAAGTAACTCTGAAAAAAAAAAAACTTGCATACCACACAATCTAGATGTCATTATGCAACAAACAAAAATCTACAAGAATCAACAATATTCTATAAGAACTCATTCGATAGAGTATCATGCTGATAACGTGTTATAAAATGAAAGAAATAAAGATGAGATTAAGATAAAGATAATGAGGAGAATAAGAGAAACAAGTGAGCATTTAGAGAGAAAGGGGGAGAATATATTCATTCTCTTCAAACCTTACAACCACTTGGTTCATATATACTATTTATAGGCAACAAACCCCTTAATTCCATTACAAGAGTTACAACAAGGAATAAGTACACATTATTGTAGGATATGTAACATAAGGGTCATTATGTGTATTAACCATATGAAACTCCCAAGAATGTCATTCATGTTGTAGGTTATAACTTTAAGTGTATAATTCCAAAAGATAAGACTATGGACATACACACTTGATATTGTAATATTCATAACAGTATTAATAATTTTAAGGCATCCCCCCCCCCCAAAATTCATTCGATGGAAATGTGAGCTTATAATTGGAAAGAAGGAAGTCTCAGAAACAACTCTGCATTTTACATCAATCAAACAATTTCAGACGGCACTTGCAACATGTAAGTGCAATCATCATAGACTTCACTATCTCAAAACCCTAAAAATTAATTAATTAAACCATAAACGAATCAACTACAATTTTCAAAATGTAATCTCACAAATCAGCTCCGACGGATCAGTAGATGAGAGAGATCCAAGGATTCCTATAAAAAATGCGAAACATAGAGCTCACTCTCAATACGATCATAGCATCGCTGGTCACAGCTCTTCGTAGCTACCAGCGATGTGGCATCGAACTTAATTAGCACAGCCTTATAGCGGAGGAAGAGAACAAGGAGGAAGAAGAAAAGGAAGAGGAAATTAAAACAGATATTGGTTATCTTTCACTCTTTCTGCCGAAGTCCGCAACGAATAAGGCCTAATTCTACAGTGAAAATGAAGAAACCTCCATAACTGTTCTGAATTAGACGCAAGAGAAGCCATGGATGCGGCGATTTAACAAAGATTCCATGAGTAAAAATGAGACGTTGTTTATATAGGAGCGAAACCTACCAAGATTTGTAGCACCGTACCATTTCTCTTCTCAATTTGCTATTTTACCCCTCTTTCCAGTTAGAGAAATTATCACATAAATACCCTTGATTTATTAAAATCATAGAATGGCAAACATTAACCATTCATTTAAGTTAGCGGTCTGCAAAAACTTGGTGGCTTTGCCCAATCCGGTTCAACCCGAGATGATCTAAACCGATCTAGTCCATTTTAAATAAACAATATAATAAAATTGAATTACACTAACTGGTCGAGTTAAACCGGGTTAAGGATCAAGTAGTTAGACCAATTGATCTAACTCAATTTATTTTTTATGTTAATATGATACTTATTATTATTACTATTATTATTTAATGTTGGTGATAATTAATCTATGCCTATATTTTAATATTCTAGGGTGTATTTTATATTATTTTAGATTTTTTTTCTATGTTAATCTTGTAGTATTAAATCAAAAAATTTGTCTCTTGTGAAAAGGAAAAAGGGAAAGAAAACATTACGGTCTCCACATAATTTGGAATAGTCTAGGCAATCTATTAGAACTAGTTTAGTCTAATCTGACCTTAGGTTAGTACTGGACTAGTCAAGACATATAATTGTCTTGTACAACCTAAAGTTTATAATAGACCAAACCTTTGGTTGGATATCAACCCGATATGGTCTGATCCATTTACATCCCTAATTTAACTCATCCTCAAGGAATAAATATACTTTAGTCTTCTCAAGAAATGAATATACTTTAGTCTTAACAAAAGCAATATATATGTAATATACTGATATATACACATAATGAAACCGAAGCAGTGAACATCATAATTGAATTAAGTCATCGATAAGTAATAAATATATAACTTGCTTGAACTTTAGAATTGGAGTCACCATAATTGAAAAGTTTAAACAAAGAACAAATCCTCTTTTTATATATATAATATATATATTCTCTTAAAGAGTTTAGACTTCCTTCTTGACTATATTCTCACACATTCATCTCTCATTCATTACCTTCTTATTGTCAAGGTGTGCTATCAATCTTACGGTATATATTGATGTTGATTCTTTCTAATATTGATTCTTAAATTAATTTTTTTCCTATCAAAATGAATATTTGAAAATTAAACCTCAAAGAATCTATTAGATGTTCTAGCTAATGTGAAACTAAATTTATATTATTGATTGATTTTTTTTAATACCTACTAAAAAATGTTATGTATCAAGATTTGTATTATTCAGACGCAGTGTTGGGTCAATCAATGACTTCTTAAAATATTTTGTCTAATTCTTATACCCCTTAGTCATGGAAAAAAACGGGGTTGATATACTATATTAAGGGTTCAGGTTTATTTTTACCCTAAAAGTTTGCACAGAGGAACGATTTTGTTTTAGAAGTTTTTTTGTAATTGTTGCCTTGGAAAATGTAGGCCTCGTGTTAAAAAATGTTAAGTTTGATTGTTTTGTTTGACTGAATATCTGATGTGGCACTCTCACCTATCCAACTCATTGCCACCTCAGCTTTTTTAACATGCCTTCCACTTCACCGTCTTTAGCGTCACTGTCTCTTACGCTTTCTCCTCTCCACCGTCACTCGGACCCTCCTTCCCTCAGAGGGTGCTTCCTCATTCGCTTCATCAACCACTTCAAATTCACCTTTGCTGTCACACCCCTTTTAGCTCAATGTGCTAGAATAGGATTTTCCAAAAAATTTTAAACTTTTTAACAACTTTTATATAAAGCTATTATTCCCATTTGAAATCAAAAGGGCCAGGTTTGATCCTGGGACCTGTGGGTTATGGCCCACCACACTTCCGCTGCACAATTTCCTTCTGGCTCATATTATTATTATGTACAAAATTTGTACAATCATAAATACATGAGCATTTAAGCCATCCAGGCTTATATTACAATAAATTCATAACTACTTATTTAAAACAAAATTCTATGTAAATGGGGTTTCTTCAATCTTCTTCATTCTCACCTTATGTGCCTCTTTAGTCACGTCTTCTGTGTCTCTTGAGCTACCCACTTTAGCTGTATTTTGTGGAAAGGAAGGGTGAGATTCAAAAATCTCAGTAGAAACCACAACTTATCAAATCATCATATACAAAATTCACAATCATGCAAAAACAAACCACATGGTCATACTTTTATACGCAATAAATCACATCATGAGGATCACCCTCAACACTTTGAATAACACATCATGAGGATCTCCCTCAACAGCTTTGCACATCACATGGCCATGGACAATAACAAATTGCATAACACACAATTCAATCATACCCTTACTTAGGTACCACTCAATCACTGAGCATCCGAATAACCGTTCCTTCTCAGAACCGACTGTTCTGCAAAGCTTGCAAAGCAATATCCGTACTCTATTTAACGAATACCACTCTGTTAAGAGCATACGATCGTTCCATCACGGAATCGATCCACCTATCTCAGCATGCATAACACATATGGCACAAACAAGCATGCAGAATTAAATACATGATCATAGGATAAAAAGGGTTTCTACCTGTCTCCCTTCATTTACTGTTACCTTCTCTGGAAAATCCATTCTACAGCTTTCTTTGGGGTGCTTAGGTAGATAACAAATCCTAAAAACATTCACGTATAATATTTTGTTAATTAAACGCTTATCGAGCTTCGTCAAACTCATCTTTCTTTCCTAACCCCATTTCTACCCCTTTACATTAATTAACTTCATTTCCTTAACTTTTAAATTTTTCAATCATTTTTGAAAAATCACAACTCATTCTATATAATTCCAATCGCGATGGTTCAAGCTTCTATTTGAAGCTCTCTATATTTATTTTCAAGGAAAATTGCCATTCATTAATTATGGCCAACACATACTCTTAAATCAATGCTCAATAATTGTTGCTTGTTGAGCAACTTTTATTTTCCAAATTTGAGAACCAACTTTATTGGTTTGTATCATCACAATAACCTCACATGGTCACCCATACTTGTACGTCTGCGAGTTAAAATCTGGAAATTTGCATATCTAAGGAACTTGCTTGATTCATTCGGCCAACCAAATGCAAGAACATCCAAACACAAGCAACTTCATTCCTCACAAAGTTCTTTAGATTCTGAAAATTCCAGATTCATAATGCTCATTTCAGATCTGGAAATTTTGCTTCAATAATCTCCTTTCACGCTGATATAACAAATTATAAACAACATCTAATCTCTAATTCACTTGGGCAACTATATGCTGCTATCACGAAATTTCCAGCATTTATATTCATGTTTAAACCTTCATTTTAGAGCCACTAGTATGGGTTTAAACATCTACAAGAGTTATACAGCCCTTCAGGACATTAAAACAACAAGCTTAAAACATTCTCCTCAAGCTGAAATAAACGTACATCATTTACCAAAAGTTATTAAATTCCAAGCTCATGATAAAGTCTCTAATAATTCTATTTAAAAACCCCAAAATATCCTTAATCACTTTAATCCTTACTCATTATCCAAATCACTACAAAGAACATTTTAACATCTCACGTCCCCTTGAATTATGATTCCCAACTCTCGGAGCATATATATATATATATATTTATACGCACAACAATTTAAATCCTCTAACACAATACTAATTGCCCTTTAAGATAAAAGCTTTGGCTTCAAAATAACCTCTTAAGCATTCAAATGATAAGTCCTCAAATCATCCTTTAACTCTTGAGCTGCTAGCTAATAATTTATGAATCCCAAAACAGCAATGATGATCAGTTTTTAACCATTAAAGGCTTTTCAACAGCAGCATAACATAATCTGAAGAACATTTCAGTTTTAGAAAATCACCACCCATTAATTGCTTGGACAACATCATCATTTCTTCAATTCCAGTATTCCAGATTTGAAGATATAGTTCAAAAATTAGAACCCAACAAGCTTCCTACCACAACTTATCTCCAAATCCATATCCAACGTGTTTACATCCACCCACACACACATATATATATTTAACACTCACAGCTATGTGCTTCCATATATATATATATATATTTATATATACACAGATAAGGACGCACCAGTACATATATATATATTTATATTTATATCTCATTCACAGCCACGCCTTCACACACACACGCACACATACCTATTCACAGTAACATCAATATATACATTTGTAAGTGCACATTATATCATGACCTTTTAATTATAAAATGCACTTGTGTGTGTAATAACATACCTCAACTTTTCAAACTTCCTCTTTATATATATATATATATATATATATTTCCTTTAGTCTTAACCATTCAAACCGTTCATCACCAACTCATAGTGGGCCTCTGAACATTTTATTTTCGTTTATCCTCACAGAACATGAACCAGATGCGGTGGGATACTTATGCATAGCATAATCGATGCCATTTTGCTTTGCTACAATATAGTTTTCAAGCTCTAATATAGGAGCCTCACTACTTAGTTTTTTTTTTTTCAATTAGCACCCATACTGTTACAGATTCGTTACACACGTACACCCACACACAGACCTCGGCTCGGACAGGGGAAAATAACATGCACAGATCCAATCAACCCACAGAGCTCAAATCTTACACAAGTAAGGAGATTAATCGGTGAGATTCATCCTATTACCTCTAATTTCTCTACTTTCGCTTAGCTTAACACCCATCCCAAAATGGACTCAGAGGTGGAGAAGAAAGGAACAGAGGTTACCTTGCTGAGATCCTTCACTGTAAGCAAGCTCGACCTCTCTTTCGGCGAGACCCACAGCACCGACCGCAAGCTCTCCTTCTCTCACGGTCTCACGCTCTCTCATCTCTATCTCTCTGTTCTGAGCCGAAGGAAAATGGGAATGAATGAAAGAGAATGCGGGAGCTTCGGTGAAATGATGGGGAAAAATCAGCTGGAGGCATGGGGAAAAATTGAGGATGTGGGTGTTATTAAGCCACGTGTTGGCATGCATAAAATATCTCTCTCTGTTTTCCCCCCTAAATAATCTCAAATGGGCATAAAGTTTTTAAATAGACAACTTTCTCCCTTAAATTTAACCCTTAACATGTAAAATAATTATTTTGATGAATGTTGGGCAAATTATTTACTTTCATCAAATTTCCTTGAAATACTTTTGACCCAAAAGTTTATTCATCCTAATTCAAAAATTTTGTAATTGGCTTCCCGAAGTCTCAATTACATTTCATAATACATTACCCAAAATTTGGGATGTTACCTTTGCTTTGCCTGCAGATTCCGTTCTCAATCATTCATTTTCCGTCAAACTGAAATGCTTCTAAGCAGGCAGCAATTAATTTCATCCTTAACTAATTCTCTGTTCCTTCCTTCCTATCAATGCCACGCTACCTGCTGCAACCACGTTAGATGTTTACGGTATTTGTTGAACCCCTGTGACTTTCTTGATGCCATAATTAAGAACAGGGGATGGCTTCCCCAGTATTGAGAGGCATGCTTAAGCAAGCAAGTCTCTGTCATGGTCAGCTAATCAATCTCCATTCCTGGGGTTCCACATGATGCTAGGGTGCTTGAGGTTGCCAACAGCCATGGGAGAAGAAGGGAGTTGAGAGTGAGATCGAAGATAGAGACGAGAGGAATTGTTTTGTCATTTTATTTTTTCTACCCAATCCTTACTACATCACTTGCTAACTATACATCCTTTTGGCAAAATTTTTTTCACTTAACAGTTAACATTAATCAACTATGAGTAATATTGTTACTTTTTAAACTTTTAAATTAATATTAAATCACAAAAAAAAAATTTAAGATAAAATTGTTCCTCCACAAAAACTTTTGAAGCAAAAATGAAAATTAATCGTACTCTTATATTAAATGCTGTCAACTTGAAAATCTTTCTCAAAATATTCATAAACATAAAATATTTATGATAATATTCAACACTAGGCGTTTTGAAATAGTAGTATGGTGGATGAAAAGAATGAAAATATTTACTTTTTCTTAAAACTTATTGAAACTAACGATATTATATATGAAAATTGAATAATTTGTTCCCTTAGTCTCTCCAATTTGATTGTAGGATCATTTTGTGACAATTTATTTAAATTAAGTATTCCAAACTCTTCATATATATATATATATGTGTGATATATGTTGTGATATTCATATTTCCCTGCAAGTTATTCTTGTGTATCCTAATAGTCGTTTTATTTATATAATCAAGTGTGCATCACTTTCCGGCAGCCCTCGCTCCTTATTGCTAATTTGATATTGATAATATTACAGGTAATCATTATTGTTGACGATACTTTGTTTCATTTGTTTTTTAACCAAAATATTATTATAAAATAAAGAAGGAATTGTTAAGGTTCTTTTTCTGTATTACATTGAATTTATCTCAATTGAAATTCAGTACTGAATTTGATGGAATTCCTATTTGCGGAAAAGACAAAATTTATATTTATTTATTTATACCCACAAGGTCTAATTTACAATCAAATTTTTCCATGTTTGATTTTTATTACTAATGATGATAAAACATAATTTTAAATTCTCTATGTTATTCAACCTCCTTTTCCGCTGAAATTTCAGCTTTAAGTTAAATATATAAATTTATCAAACAACTGAGAGTTAAAATATTAATTTCGCTTCTATCATGAGAATTTGATCAAAATGATTATATAAAAGGAAGATAATATTTAATTTTGATTCAAGCAGTTTAGGTGTGAACATCCCATGCTACTTTAATTTTTTAAAAATAATCATGCAATTATTTTTTCTATTTTGATGGAAAAAAAACCTCGCTTGTTTGGTTTGAAGGTAGGGTAAGGAGGATAGAGGAGAAGGTGAGAAGAGAATAAGGGATCATTTATTTTATTTAAAAGGATAGAGGAGGAATGATAACCACAATTTTACTATTTTAACCCTACACATTAATTTATGTTTTTTTTAATCCTATCACATTTGAATTACTTTAAATCTTACTTAAAAATAAATTAATATTATAATTTAAATTTTGCTTCAAAATAAATTAATAGTATAATAGACATATAATAAAATGATATGCTGATATTTTATTTATAATTAGTCAAATAAAATATTTTACAAGGTTCAAAAAATCGGAGTGAACAATAAATCGATGAAGATAGTGGTTCAAGAGTAAATAGGTCAAATCAAGATCAACTCAAAACAAACCAGTTATATTAAAAATAATATAACTTAATTAAAATATATAAAATTTAATTATATAAATAATATTTGAATATAGATGAAGCTCAGAAATATATTTAAAAGAATTATTACTTCACTTGGATACGTTAAAGCTAAACAATAACTTTTACTTTGGGCCCCAATAATAAAGAAGGCAACACTTTCATTTTCCTTCTCTTCAAGGAAAGGACCTCATAGAATAAACCCAAATGAAGGCAACCAATGCAACACAACAAATTGAAGCTATAAGCAATGAACAAGTGTAGGTGAATAACTGTCAATCAATATATTAAGAAACGAATATATAGTTTACTTCCACTTTGGAATTGGTGTCTCCACCATTCAAGAGATGAAGTAAAGAACAAATTCTTTTCATATCTTCATTTATATATCAAGGAGTTTAGGCTTTCTTCTTATATTCATTTACATTCTTATCATTTCTTGAGCCATTTGTTTCTTCCTTCAAATTTCCAGGAAGCATAATTTAATCACTATATATAAATCCCTACCGGCAGTGTCAATCATTTTCTTCAAGCCCTTCTTCACTGTTCGAATTCCTGAAGTATCATCAAGGCCATCTATATATCTTACAGGTAAATGTTAGCTCGCTTGGACATTCATTTGTTTTGTTGATTCTCAACGACTTATTTCTTTTTAGTGTACTTCAATTTTGTCTATTTATTTAAAGCCTCTTCGTTTGTGCTTTTGTTTCTTTTAGTGTATTTTCAGAAGAATCTCAAATCATATACCATCCTTTTGCTAATAATGTATTTATTTAATGTAAATAATAAAATATAGGTTATTTCGTTTTAAATGTCGATAAATTACATTTCTTTACAAGTGAACGTTTGATCTATTTATGTTGGTAGTATATAGTTGAGGGGAAAAGGATGTTTGAGTGTTTATTGGCTATTACCGTGATAATGAAAAATGAATAATCTCAATCGTGCGGTTATTATCTTCTAAACTTGTTCATTTTATTTTTTTAGTGAAAATTAACCATAGGTGATCTTAGGTGAAATTAAATATTGACAAGTCCTAAAGAATTGGATTTTTGCACAAGTTTAACTTGTAAAAGACATGAATTGATTTGTGTGTGTGAAAGTTTGACTTTTAAATATAAATTCGTACATTTCACCTGTAAATGAGCAGTTGGATCAACTTGTAAATAAGCAAGTTTGACTTATAAAAATATAAATTTTTTTAGAAGCTGTCTATGTTTAATTTTCTTACCTAAGGCCTATGCATAATTTCTTTTCAACTTTTTATTTGAGGTTTGGTAAAGAGAACCATAAAAATTACAACTTCTTTCTTGGATTATCTCTTTTTCATTTCACAATAAATTTACAATAATTGATATTTTTACAAATTGAGCTCTTTAAAATTTAAGATCCTATCCATAGTGTGTCTATATATATATAATAGGCTTAATTAACTGATTAATTGTTTGTTTCTTTCTTGAAGGTGGGCATCATGCAATTTGATTCTAGGGTCACTTCGGCGAACCTTTTCTTTTCCTGTCTAATTTGATTGCAAAGTTTGAGGTAATTAACAGTATTTTTTTTTTTGCCAACTAATTAATTGAATTAATATTTTAGATTGTTTTTTATTTTGGTTTTAGATCTTTGCTAAGCATTTTGATTATACAAAATCCATAGACATAAATATACACGGCCTCAATCCCAATTCATTTATTCAGATACAGCGGTGTGAATATTTTATTTAGATATTTATTAGATGTTTTTTATATTATTCTGAATTTAACTTAATTTAAATTTTCTATCACTAAGTATGTTGTTTTAATTTAAAAAATTTATTAATATGATTATTAAAAGATTTAGTTTTCGTATGAAAAAAATTGTAGTATATTGAATTCTAATACTTACATTTAGTTTCAGTCAACAAATGGTTTGCTTCATTCTCCAACAGCACTACAAAAAAATAGCTTCTTTTCGATGGAATTAGCCATGGAATTTTTCCCGTGGCTAATTCCGTTGGAAATCCGTCAAAAATTCCGTCGGAAAAATTTCCGACGGAATTTCAGACGGAAATTTCCGTGGTAAAATTAGCCAAGGAAAATTATTCCGTGGCAATTTCCGACGGAATTTCTGACGAAAATTTTCCGTGGCAAAAATTAGCCATGGAATTAGCCACGGAAAAATATTCCGTGGCAATTTCCGACGGAATTTCAGTCAGAAATTTTCTGTGGCAAATTTAATTATTATTTAATTAATTATAATAATTATAATTTTATTAATTAATTATTAATTTCAATTTTAAATTTTTTATTTATTATTCTTATTTTTTTATAATTTAATATTAAATCTTAATTAATATGTTAATTAAAATCAATATTAAATATGAAAATATTAGAAATAATATTTATTTTATTTGTAATAATTTTTATTAATTAATTATTAATTTCAATTTTATATTTTTTATTCTTATTTACTATTAAATCTTAATTAATATATTAAATAAAATCAATATTAAATATAAAAATATTAGAAATAATATTTATTTTATTTGTAATAATTTTATATTAAACTTAATATTTTTTGAAATAATAAAAATTATGAAATTAATAATCATATAAATAATTTATTATGCAGTATAATATTATATATATATATATTTAAATATGCATTTAGAAGATACAAGGTTCTCGCAGCTCAACTGGCATGCACAGGTGGTCGGGGGTTCGAATCCTGGAGGAGGCAAAATTGAGAATTTATCAGGTGGCGACACATGGCGGCTGCAGGAGGTGACACGTGGCAAGGCCTAACTGTGAGGTGGCTGCTGGTGGAGGTGCCACGTGGCATTATTATTTATTAAAAAAACAAAGAAATTTGCCACGGAAAATTCAGTTGTAAAATTTCCAACTGAATGAAAATTCCGTCGGTAAACTTTTTGTGACGGTAAAATTTGCCACGGAATGAATTCCGTCAGAAAGCTATTCCGTAGCAAATTCCGTGGCAAACCACAATTCCGTCGGTAATTCCGTGGCAAATTCCGTGGCTAATTTGATGTTTTTTTGTAGTGTGGCCCAAATACTCTTCACCATATTTTTCATCAATTTTACAATAGATAGATAATATGTAACACATAAATTCTTTAATTTACATATCTTTTAATAATCTCTCATTCAATTGCATTCAACAATAAGTGCAGGTGGCCCGCAGACGTAACTCAATTTGATCTTAGGATTATTTTGCAACAATTTTCTCTGATATTCTGTTACGTACTTTTGGATAAGCCTTCAAGGTAAAATTACTTCATTTATTCTATTTACAATTTTCCATTCAATAAATTTTGTTGCTAATTTGAATTTAAAAATATAAAAAGTAAATTTAAAAGGAACACCTAAATAATAAAATTCATTATAATCATTTCAACTTCAAAGTAAATCTTATATTAAAAATCAGAGGTGATATATTTGTTGTGTCTTCTTGTTTTTTTTTTTTTTTTGCCAACATAATTTGCATAATTTTTGAATAAATTGGTTTACATCGACTACATTCAAAACTACGCACGTACATGCATCATTAACTGTTGTTATAAAATATCAAATGGAAAAAAATTAATCAATTATAATTTTAATTGAAATAGGGATGGGGAAAATTATTCCAAATGACAAAATTTAGAAATTTGTGATTCTTAATGACCCACTGATAGAAATAACCGTAGTCCACTTATGAAATTTCTACTATTTGAGTGGAAATTAAATAGTGATGAATATCCTTAGATTGTACATTTTTGCTATTTTAATGATAAATACTTGTAGTTTGACTACTAAATTTGTGCTGTATGAGATTATGAGTGGTAAATATACGGCCCTAAAAAATAAAATAATTTGTTTACTTGGTTATTTAGAATTTCTGCTTTTTCTTGTATTCCATAATTTATTTTCAGTTATCATATTTAATATGTATCACGGTCCTTGTTAAAATTAGAAATATCTTATTTTACAACTTAGTTTCTTCTTTTTAAAGGATAAACATTTTTCTGCAATTAATTACGTACTCAGTTCTTTCTTGCAGAACTGTGTCACACAATTTGATTACTTCTTTCTTCTGTGACTCAAAAGATATAACCAAAGTTATCATCAATTCATATTAGAGGTATTTAATATTAGAATATGATTTCTTTATGCATGCCATCTACTTATATGCGTTGTTTAACTAATTAGATAGGTATTGATAACTAAGTCTATATATACTTATTTCTATGCACGTTCAGTCTCTCATAATTAGCTAGTTCCAGTCAAATCTGCTTTTGCAAATCATTAACCAAGTATATGTGATTGATTTTTATTGCATTAGATGGTGGACATTGTGATCTCAATCGCCTCAAAGGTTGCAGAATACCTAGTGGCTCCAATTTCACAGAGAGCTGCTTATTTGTTCTGCTTCAATCAATTCATTGGAGATGTTGACAAAGCAAAACAAGAGTTGGAGGTTAAACTAGCAGATGTGGAAAAGCGTAAGGAAGAAGCTGATCGAAAAACTGAAGAAATAATGCCGTCGGTGAAGAAGTGGTTGGATGATGTGAATGCCATCCTAGAGGAGGTGCAAAAGCTGCAGCAAGAGCTTGAAGGAGGAGGCAACAAGTGTTTTAATGTGTCCCGAAGATATTCTTTAGCAAAGCAAATGGATAAGGCTAAGCAAATGATGGACCTCAAACAAAATTCTATCTTTGAGCCTTTTTCCCAATTGAAACAACTTCCTGGCATCCTTAACATTTCTTCCGAAGGCTTCATTGATTTCAACTCAAGGAAATCCACTTACAATCGTGTTTTGAAGGCAATCAAAGATGGCAACAAGAAGATGGTGGGATTATATGGTATAGGGGGCTCAGGCAAAACCACTTTGGCAAAGCAAGTGGGTATGGAAAAGGATGAATTGAAGATTTTTGACAAGGTGGTCATGGCTGTCATTTCAAAGCCCCCAAATGTTTTTAACATTCAGCAGCAAATAGCAGAGCAAATAGGCTTGCCACTTCAAGAGGCAACTCAACCAGCTAGAGCACAAAGGTTGTATGAAGGACTGAAAAATAAGAAGATTCTTATAATCTTGGATGATGTATGGGAGCATCTAAGGCTTGAAGATTTTGGCATTCCACTTGTTGAAGGTTGTTGTATCTTGTTAACCACTCGCCTTCGGAATGTATGTGAGTCTATGGATTGTGAGCCTATTATTGAATTGCCTTTGATAGCTAAAGAGGAAGCGTGGGAATTATTTAAGAAGCATGCAAACCTATTTGATGATGCCTCAGGTGAGTTTCATCAAGTGGGAAGGAAAATCATTGATGAGTGCAAGGAGCTACCAATTGCTATTGTAACAGTGGGAAGCTCCTTAAAGGGAAAAGGCATTGAAGCATGGGAGTCCGCACTATGGAAACTAAAATACTCCCTACCATTGAATGTTGAACCAGGTTTGAAAAGCCCTTATGCATGTCTCGAATTGAGTTATGATAATTTACCAAGTTCAACAACCAAGTTACTGTTCTTATTATGCTCTATGTTCCCTGAAGATCATGCAATCCACAAAGAGGACTTAATTCGATTCGGTAAGAGGACAATTGAGTTGGAGGATATTATTGGTACAATGGAGGTTGCGAGAAGAGAAATTTTAGTAGCTCTTGACACCTTGTTAGACTCTTGTTT
>QFDD01003171.1:0-18016 GCA_006871305.1 Vachellia collinsii | reverse complement strand
AGTAAAATACTGTTACTGAGACAATGAGAATTTTCAAATTCAAATCTAACTACCCTGTTTTTGTCCATGCCTGCCCAAATAAAGAACAGCCCACTAACTATAAAATTTTCTAGTGCTTGCGTGTAGACGTTTATAGAACTATAATAATTGATCATGACCTGTCTAATATTGTTTTATATATATATATGAATTAGGAAAATAATGTTGTTGTACTGTGAAGGTAATGAGGAGGCACTTACTTTGTTTATCGTCAAAATCAATGCTGATTTTCCTTTCCCTGCTGCAGCAAGCAAGGCTTCTTCTCATAGACAACATCTTTTCCCTCTTTCTGGGTCTGGCCACCTCCAGTTAACTGTTCAGAACTAAATATATTAAATACAGCGAAGGGTCACTGTTCCCTCAATAACTCCCTTGCGTCCTTCCACCTCCTTCAACAACAAAATATATATTATATTAATCCTTGTCAACAATTATGAAATATTTGAGATTAACGAAGAAATGAGACACAATGGACCACCACCGCACCATGTCGTGTGCAAAACACCCGAGCATTTAAATCAAATACCAGCTCTCATAATAATCGTCACTTAGATTACATGGGGGGATTTATTGAAGTAAATAAATATACCCCAAATAGTGATGGCCATTTAACTTGTAAGTAACTCCTAAAACTTGTAATGTGAGTTTAATGAACATTGCATTTCGTATTCCTACACTTCACAACTGATAATAACACTCTGAGTTCACCAGAATGTTCATGGATATGCGTTTTTCTTTCATGAGACAGACAGGTAGAATGGACACAATATGATTAATTAATTAATTAACTAACTAATATAAAAGGATTAAACCATCCTACAGTTCAAGGGGTTTAAGAAAGGATAGGCTGAAGGGAAAATTTACCCCAAAGTTTTTCTTCAAAATCAATGAAAATTTTTTTAGGAATAATATTAGTTCTGAAGTTTCAAAAAGATAGCATTAAGTTAAAAACTAGACTCTTAAGTGAGATTGACTATTAACGTTCTTCACTGCTCCATTTCAAGACTTTCGGATAACATTGCTCAGACAGCAAACTTTGGAACAAATTTGCACCAAAAACCAGAGGCAAAACCATTAGGTGTGCACTTAAGAAAGAGAATATTTTGTGAAGTGTCAGTGACCTTTTCATAGATGTCTCTTAAAAAAATTGTTCTTTTGGGATTAAAAAAAAAATGAAACTTTTTCAGCCAAAGGTAGTGGTGATGGTAACTTTTTGAAGAGACGGTCAAATTGGGAGGAGAGAAAAAAGAGGGGGGCTCACGCTCGATGACTCAATCCATGTGTCAGCCAGATTCTAAAAAGATTTTCAAAAAAGACAGTTAATAGAAAAGGCAAAAAAAAAAACAAGAAGTTGTGCAAAAAGAAAAATGAGGAAGATCTAACCAAAGTTTTTTAGGGGGAATTACAGAAACAGAAATTTCCAGCTTAAGCGAAATACACTGATGGCTTTAATTTGATTCCAGGAGCGCATCACAGAGTAGCGCCAATGGGGGATTACTTCAGCTCCGAAACAAAAAAATGTGTGCGAAGAACAAGAAGCCTATCACTCGAACCGAAGACGAGTCACGAAGCATCAAGAAGTAGAAGAAGAACAATACGTACCTCAGCTAAGAGTTGTTGCAGAAGCGGAACGAAACGATCACAGAGAGTAGAGCCTTGATGTTCTTATCCAAGAGCTCAGAAAGCTGGACAGTGAAGTCATATATATATTGATATGGGGGAGGCAAGAGAGAGAGATGAGGCAGGAAACTGAATGGCAGAATGAGGTTGATGTGGGAATGGGGAGCATTTAATATACAGAAGAGGTGGAAGAAATGAGAGAGAGAGAGAGAGAGGCATTGAAGATGAAGCAAAACGAACTGAGGGACAGAGAGATTGGAACGGTGATCATGGCGAGACCAACAAGACTCTTCTCCACCAACGGAGCGCGCCGGAAGTGAATCTGGGCCGTTGAATAGGTGGGTTCAATTCCTTTTTGGACGCTCCAGATCGTCTGAACGGTCCTGATGCGAGGGCAACTGGGATGGGGGGCTCCACCATGGAGGAAAATTGACTTGGACGGGGGCGGATGTGGGACCCAGCGGAAAGCGCCGTGTTCTCTTTCCAAAAGCACCTTCTCTCTCAAAAAACATGAAAAATAAAAAAACCAAAAATTTAAAAAAAACTAAAATTTTGTATTTGAAATTAAATTCCTGAAAGGAAGCCCACCATGAGTGTGAAGTGACTAAGTGAGGCCATAAATGCTTGATGCAGTGATTTCATTTTCATTAGGTGTACAGTATGTTTTGGATTTGAATATTTTTGAAAGTTTAAAAATAAAATGTCTGCATAAACAATTAATGACGGCTTAAAAACCGGAACTTTAATGTTCCCTGCAATATAAATATAGAGGGGACCATCCACCATCCCCATATTTGAAAGTTTCAAAATTTTCAGATATTCTATACCTGAATACGTCATAAAATATTTCTTCAAAAAATTTCCAATTAACATCTTGTGGATGATTAAAGAAGTTAATGAGTGAATAGGATTTGAGAATTCCAATTCACAATTTTTTTTTTTTTTGGGTTGAGTTGGAGGAATGATATGAAAGATATTGCGTGTGAATCACATTGGTGGGGAGAAGTTCACGTCACTTGAATAGGCAAGTGTGTGTATGGACATGTGATGAGGAAGGAACACAAGTAAACGTTATTAATTAAGAAACTTCAACAGATTCATTAATAGAGATAGTGATTAAGCTTTCCTTTTTTTTTTTAATATTATTGATATTAATTAAATGTTCATGAGCTTCCTGAATAAATAAGTGACCTTTGAAGAGAAAATCACGAAGGAATTGAGGCTTTTCTCTACCAACATTTCTGCCACATCAACCCATCGCCACTCATATTTACAATATTATTGAAGGAAGCTTTATATGTATATAGGGTCAGTCAATATGATTTACAACGTATGTAAAAGCTGTTTTGTCCTTGCAGAACCTAAACCTTGAGATTTAAACTTGAGAGGTTATATATATATATATATATATAACACTTGGGATTGCACCATTATTGGAGGGCCTGAGAAAGCGCCGTTACTATGGGCATGCTGTCTCTTTTGTCTTGTCTTGGCCTACACTTCACTTTATATCCCCCACAATACATGTTACTGCCCCTCCATTATGAATTCCTCTCTATCTCCCTGATCACACACGGACTCTTATCCCTTCAACTAATAATTGGCCATACCATATTCCTTTTATTATATGAACTAAAACTAGTTACTCCTCTAGTGATTTGTCCTTTTTCCTCTTTGATTCATCCTTAAATATCATTAGTTATAAATATGATTTATAAGTTCAACAAGCGTTATCAACTGACATGTTAGCCTTTAGGTGAGAGCATTTGATGGCTTTAAAAATGGCTATTCATGAAAAGTTTGAGTGGTAGGAGATCGAGTGAAAAGATAAACTAAATTCTTAGACCAAACAGAATTAAAAAGGAAAGAGAAACAAAAATTGAAAAGGATTTGGCATGATGAATACAAGGAAATACGAGAGTTGATAAATGGTAGACTCAATGTCATTTGTGAGTTTAGGCTATTAATATATATATATTCCTTAAAATAAAAAAAAAATAAGGTGTAGATTATAACAAGTGAACAACTATGAATTAGGATGTTGCTTATTATCTTTCTCTCCCCATTTTGTTCCAACCAAATCCACATTTTGAAACACAGCGCCTACCAAAGGTCATAGGGTGAAATGGACGAAGTCGGAAAGTCATGGGGTTCAATTATATGATTTGTGAATGCCTCCTTTAATTGATCAATCTCTTACAATGTGATGAGTTAAAATTTAGATAACTGCTGAGAAAGGTATCCATGCATTATAGTTTTTTAAATATGATTACTTCCAATAGAATGTTATATATAATTTTGTACCGGAGAAAAAAGGACACCAATTGAAATTATCACATCAGTTGTATGTATTAATTTTGCAAGAACTTCCTTTACCCATTGGCTCAGTTTGTAAACAGTTCCTGCTGGAAAATCGTTATTCATAATCTAGAGAGAGAGAGAGAGAGTTGATAGAGGGAGTAGTAGGTAATGCCCTTTTTTAAAAGGAGAGATTAAGGGAATGATTGCGAAAAAAGTGGAACTTTGTAATGGATTATTGTAAGTTCGTATAGGATTAGGGGGCGGTTGCCTCTTTCTTTTCTTTTCTTTTCTTGTCTCTATTATGAATTTTATAATCACTAGAGAAAAATATAGCTTCACTTTGAGTTATGGAGATTAATTTATAACTTTGATTTTCAAAATATATTTTGTTGCTGCAACATTCTTTAAATTAAGATTCATTTTCCATCTCTCTAGTGCTATTTCCTTGTATCATAACATGTGTTGTAATGTCTTTCCCACTATATATATATATAATAACTACTTATAAAGAGAAGGGGAAAGACTTTTGTACAGACTTATAGCTAAATTATAATATTCATAACTTCTGCACAATACAATCTTCTTAGTTTTTTTTTTTCACTTTTACATATAGTATATGGATATATTTAGATAATTGACGGGTTTCAAAAATTAAACAATTAGTCCCTTTTTGGTAGAAATAATGAAATAATTTTTTTTTATTTACTGTATTTTATATTATTATTATTTAAGAGAGTAACCAAATGTCATATTCAATGAAGCATGCAACTTTTCACCTATAAAATTAGGCTTCTTTATTCTTTTTTATTTTATTCTGTTCATGTAATACTATGTTAAATCAGTTTTAAATTCATCAACAACTGTTTAGTTGGATTGATAAGGGTATTCAACTAGCATTCAAAAGATTTCATATTTAAATCTTGAATGCACTAACGTTAACTCTTATTAAAAGAGTTTACCACCCAAAGATCTCTATGAGCGTTTGTCAGATTAATCAATTATTCGGATATCACATTTAAAAAATGGTTTTAAATTCAATGAGATGATTCTTCATTTTGGTCTCGCACTCTTTTTGCTTCTCTCATTCAATGTGCCGATAACGAATTAATGAATCATGCACAAGTAGTGAGTCCCATATTTTTCCTTTTTCCAGTAATGTTTTTTTTTACTTGCTATATATGGAAAGAGAACATAAATTATATTTTCCAATCATTAAGAGTGTGTGTGGAGAAATACTTACGTACTCCCGGAGTGCCACGTCATTCATACTCTATCCAATGAAAATGTTCCAAATGTCATTTACTATGGATCCCATATCCCATAAATTTCTCTTGATTATTTTCATTTTTCCATAATTCATTACAATAGATATCTATTATAGAAAAAAAGGAATAATTAAGAGAAATTTATGGAATATGAGATCCATAGTAAATGACATTTGGAACATTTTCATTGGACAGAGTATGAATGACGTGGCACTCTAGGAGTATGTAAGTATTTCTCGTGTGTGTGTGTTTAAACTTTTTGTTTTGTTTTTTTTTGTCATAAAGAACTCCTAGATAGGTAATCTTATTCAAGACAATTTTGAGCAGTAAATATGAATATTTTTCTTAAAGAATATTTAAACTTTAACTTGTTAGTTGTTTGAGAATAACCCATTCCGCTAAATTTAATCTATTTTTTGGTTAAAGTATAGATATCTTCCTAAAAGAGGTGATCTTGTTCAAAATACTGCTAAACATTAAATGTGAGTATATCTTTCAACTTTTATGAGTATATAAAATTTGATTTGTCAGTGTGAGGGATCCCATTGATTGTGTGTAAACATTTTGATTTGCAGAATTAGCTTCTTCTTTTGTTTATGTTGAGCCCAAAAGGCAGGTGGAAAAAAAAGAAGAAGAAGAACAGTTGAAAAGTCGGTGCAAAAAAGTAGGAGGGAAGACTGAAGATATGTAGTACATTGAAATATGGATAAATTCTACCCAAAAAAAAATATATATGGATAAAGTCAAATGTAGAATGAATGGAGGCCACAGCATAGAATGAACAAAACAATGGGTAAATTTGAAATTGGAATTGAAATTTGAAATTTGAAAAATACATAAAGGAAAGAAAGGACATGTGCTCACCCTCTCAAGTCAAGTCTCATCATATCTCAGTGTAATGACTCTGCCACTGTCTTCAAACACTTAAATGTGAGTATGCTTGTATCTTGCTTTTCCTTCCACATGCACACACCTAACCTAACTATGCTGCCTGCATTTTAAATTGAGGCCTCCTCCCTATCTGCATTGGTTAAATCCTAAGATGCAAAATTTGTGATTTTGAAAGAAGTCCCACATTACTCAAATAAAAGAGTTAGGCTGTGATTTTGAATAATAAAAAAGTGGTTCAACACAATATAATACAATTGAGTTCTTCAGCTTCTCTCCTCCTTGTCTGTTCTTTTCATGAGCTCTACTTTTACAATTTTGATGTTATATATGTCCCGTGTTATTTTAAGAAATATTTTCCGTTATTAAAATATGTCAATATTTTAATTAGAGACAATCATATTTAATGTATTATTGAGTATTAAATATGGATATATTTTTTGGTGAGGGTTTTAATATTAGTTTGTCACGTTGTGAATGACCAGTCTTTCACGTTAAATTTAACTCATGTCGGTAGAAAGTATATGCTTAATTGTGAGGAGTTGCCACTATTTTTTTATTTTTTGGCGAAAAGGAGTTGCCACTATTTACCATAGGTGGCGTATGTATTTTTAAATACAGTATCCTTGGGCAGATTTTTTTTGCATGTGTTACCAAAAAAATTCACCTCAAACAGGCGACATGTTTAAGAATAATGTAATTGTAGTTCGAGATAATTACATAACCCGATCCCGTGATAATACACTAGCCTTACTTCACCACATGTTGTTCTTCGCTGGGGGCATAATGTTGCACAGAACAAATCAACAGGTATTGGGTTTAGCGAATGAAATTAATTTTTTACAATGTGATAATAAAGTTTAAATTCTTGTTGGGCGATGCACTTATATTTAGTGCTTAATAGTATCAAGAACATGATTGCTTCTAATTAGATGACACATCTTTTGGCCAAAAAACTCTGCACTCAAACAAAAAAGAAGCAACTTCCAATAAAGAAAATTAAAAGGATAAATATAATCCTTAGTCCTTCAAGTTCATCCTCATTTTGGTTTTTATTCATTATGTTTAATTTCATTTAAAATATTATTCTCTTATAATCTAACAAAAATCTGGATCATTTTACCTCTTTAAATATCAAAACTACTGATTTTAAAATTAAGGAAAAAAAAATAAAATGAGAATAAACTTGGAAACCAAAGATTATATTAATCCAAATTAAAATTATGTAGCAGCATATAAGCGTGAGGAAGAAATGGAGGTAAAACTACTCGGATACAGATCGGCTGCATTTCAAGTCAAGCTTCTATCTTATTTTCTCCACACACACGCATATAAAATAATGTATTTTCGGCTACTTTCCTCATCAAATTTTTTCCAAAATACATTACAGTCTGGACTGTCTTTTCTTGGGTAGTGGATGGGCCCTGGGCCCAAACATTCTGGACACCCAACCCTGCAGGGGTAAACCATCACTCATTTAACTTAGCCCATAACTCAAATCCCCATTCAGAGAGTACATATATTTAGTACACAACAGTGCCTTGAATAAGATTGTTTCCACTAGAAGAATATTTATACTTTAGAAAAAGAAAACAGCCCATAGCATTATATAAACAATCATTAATTGACCATCAATTTTGTGCTAGCTATCTGCTTCAATAGAAGAATAAAAATACATTGTAAAAGAGAAAATTAGGTTGAGACTATAATGACTCATTTGATTCAATTACGTGAAAGAGGACTACATGTAATCATGATGCATTCTATTTGTTAGGTTAGTATGATAATGCAATTGAATGTAATACTGATTACAATAAATTAAATCAAATCAGGTAATTCCCATTACATAGCTTTGACTATGTAATCCAGATTACAGCTTGTATAAATTAACATGTGGGTACTTGGATCTTTCATAAATCAATATTTATACATTTGTATTATTCATTTGTAGTCTTGATAGAGTTAACAAATTTATTTCACATTTTTTTATTTTTTATAGATAAAATATAAATTTTATTTCATGATTCTTTAATAACATACCAAACAAATACTATATAGTTATCATTACATTATAGTACATTATCATCTATTATATTCCATTACATTCTTATGAACTCTGTGAACCAAACAGACTATAAGTAAACCCACAACATGAGTTTAGAGCAGGCAATACAGATGGCGACTAGCATGTGCTTGACCAAGAGAGATGTTAGTCCCAGTGGAAAGGGGTTTTCTTCGCATAGGTAGAAAGTATCAAGTTTGAATTCGTGTAAACCCTAAAAACACTTTTAGGAGACCTATCTTAATTGATGTGACAATGGCGAAATCTAACTCAAAATAGCATGCCCTTGATCTATTTGAATTCCCTGTTCTGATGCAGATGGCAGAAGCATATATCAAAAGCTTTGATGAAGTTTCCATCATCGTCATACCATCGTTATAATACTCATCCACAACCTCCTCATTATCACTCGTCATTCTCTCCACAAGACAAAGGAACCTGTTCATGGCTTTGCGTGGCAGCAATATTGGCACCAAAATCCCATTCTCCCCTTTCGAATTCCTGAACGCAGCATAGAAGCTGACACACGGCATAGCTCCAGCAGGCCCAACATACACTGGTTTCCCCCACCCAAAGTCCAATTTGTTAAACCCCACACGAGTCGTATCAGCCACAAGATAATTCCCATCCTTTCTATACATGGGACGTCCCTTGAGCACCATAAGATCAGCTACAGAGCTCAAGTACTCTTTGCTCATATTTGCCTTAGCCGTTCTGATCAACTCCAACGCGTACCCCAACGGGTTTTTGCAGATCAATCCGGCTTCTGATATTGCAGCTGGGAAGGCAAAGGCGTTCCCATAATACCCATCAGGCAAGTCCAAGCCTTTTTTGCCTCGAGCTGTTATAAAAGGTGAAATGGCCACAATCTCGCAGGGATTCAGGTCAAGTGCTTCAGTGCGGCATCTCCACAAACACGCGGTGAGAAACTCGAAAGCAGAGCAATTCCGAAGGTGAGTGGGAAGACGATTGCGGAGGGAGGCGATGTGTTTGGGGCCGAAGAAGAAAGATTCCTGGACTGTTTGGGTATCAGGATCGGAGTGTGAGGTTTGTTGTGGATTGGGATGATGTGAAGTGGGTTGGAGGTATTCATGGTGGAGACGAGTGATGCGAGGTGACAGGGAATTGGGAGATGGGAGAGTGGGTTGCGAACTCAGATACCATTTTGAGGAATTGGAAGAGGCCGAGTGTGTCACACACTGTGTGATTCATGCGAATGCCTAACACGAATCCTCCGCACGTAAGACAAGTTACCTGCCAAAAACATAAACATTTCAGGTTTCACCACGTAAGATTAACAAATGAAGATATGAGATGTGATGAATAAGGAGGATTGGATCACCTGAAAGAACAAGAGAGGGCATCCAACAATATGTTGAGAAGCAGGCAAGGGAAGGAGGAAGTGATCGAGATATGGGCATAGCGGCAGAGTTGAGTCCCCAAGCTCCATAAGCGACACATCAGCATGGGATTCCACGAATAGCACACCCTCCCCATTACACTCCACCACCAGCTTCCTGTCATCTCCTTCTTCTCTCAGCCTTCCTGCGAGTGGATATTAATGAACCAGTGCTTCTCTTATGGCCTCTTTCATCACCTTCGCTGGTTCATCATCATCATCATCATTATTATTTGTGAAGAACATGAGCAGTGGAAGATGGAATCGAAGTCCCTCTTGGTCGTCTATGTCTGATAGCTTCTTCGTTTCATGTGGCGTTGCCTTTGCAGGCACCACCATTTCTGCTTCACTCTGCCTTGAACCGAACTCACTCCCAAAGTTCCTCACTTCCATTTCTGTCTTCGTGGTACCACACATGGAAGCTCTCTCTCTGCTTTAATTCGTCCAACGTGTATATGTATATATAAACTAATTTCCGGCATGTTGAATTCATGCACCTTTGATTCAAACAAAAGAAAAAGGGATAAATGAAATAAGCACGAGTTCAGTATTTGGTTTTATGATTGATGTTACTGTCATTATATGTCAGTTTGGAGTAGTGGATACGGCTCGGAACTTCTCTTCCTTATTATTCTTTAATCCTAAACCTTCCATTTTATTAAAGAGTTACAAACAATTCATACTATTAGAAAAATGTTAATCTAAACCGTTTTTTTTAAACTGCACATAAAGAGTAAAGTTTACAAAATATAACCGGTGATATTTTTGTAAATAAAAGTTCAAATTTTAAAGATTTTAGATTGCACCTGTTAGGTGTGATTTAGAAAATTCTCTTCTAAGCCTCACATGGTTGGTGCAGTTTAAAAAGTCTCATTTCTTACCTTTTTTTTACTCAGTTTAAACCACAGTTTTTTTTATTTAGACCGTTTGTTAGGTGCGGTCTAAAATGTGATCTTTTAAAACTGTTTCTATGTGCGGTCTTAATGTGTATACATTCTTAATCGCTCTTATCTAAACCGCACTAATGTGCGGTGGTTTAAAAATTCTTTTTTATACCGTTTAAAAAGCTTTTTTTTCACTAATGTCACTTGTAACTATTTCGTCTTTTTATATAAGAAAGGCAGTTATCTCTTTCTCTTCCCACTAAACAAAAGTAACAATAAGTGGGTTGTTTAAGATTTTTTTGATAAAATGGAGGATCAAATTTATAGAAAATAAAAGTAAGTGAACAATAAATAACAAAAGAGCTTCAATACGATACGAGAAAGACGTTGTATGTGGCACCGGCAAAGGCTTGTAATAGATTAATAACTTGATTGGGGAAAAAAAAAGAACCTTGATAACTTATTAACGTTTTTTTAATAGATTAATAAAGTTAAATATATTGTCTAAATATTTATTTATATTATTAAATTATATATCAATTTATCAATGAGTAAATTAGTTCAGAGAGAAATGATAAATATAAATATTTTAAAATAATATATTTTAATTTCTTAATATCTCTGAAAAGAAGTTTACTTACTCTTATATTAAAGATAGAAAAAGGTAGTACTTCAAAAATCAAAATATCATAAAAAATCTAATAATCAATGGATTAAAAGACATTTAAAAGATTAAAGCATTACTGGGAGTATTTAGATTGGGCATTGAGAAGGACCAAAATTTCATGGCTATACATACGCACAAGCCATGCTGATAATGAGAGCAAAATGAGAAGAAGAAGAAGAAGAAGAAAGTGATGGGAGCTGAGTGTAATTGCAAGGGTTAATTTTTCATAATATGATGAATTAGTACTTGAATCCACATTGAAAGATCACATTTAGTATCTCAAACATGATAATTTTCAATATAAAACAGTGCCTTAGAGAAAAAAAATGAACAGAAGATGACAACAACACGATGAACGTGGTCTATTATGTGATTTGATGATATATCCTGCGTTTTGCACTTCATTGTCATGTCCCTGTCTACGTCCTAGGTTTTATTTTTAATTTCTTAGTATTGATGATCTCTCTCTATATTTCTGTGGTGTCAATCTCTTGGGCGGCTTGTGGCTTCATATTTTTTTCATATTCTCAATAAAATGTAACCTCATTTCCCTAGTTAAAGCCCGGGCTTCTTAACTAACACTCTTTTGGTCTTGATTATGACCTCAATATATTTTATTTTTAATATCTATCATTCTTTTCCTAAAACTAATTTACCTAAATAAACTTACATATATGTAATTTGATGTTATGTAAAGATATTTTAAAGAAATCAGGTCATATGTGTTATAATCAACTAAATCCTATATATTTTTTAAAAAAAAATAGATGAGTTACTTATTTGCAAGAAGTTTATAACAATTTTTCAAAAATATGCATTTTTAATAATTTACATTGGAGTATAATCAAAACAACATACACATCATTCAAAAACCTTACTATGAAGATAGTATAGATAAAAATAATAATAAACATGCATGAAACAAAAAGGAGATTGAGGTTTTGCATCTAATAGTAAAAATAGTTATCTTGCTTGATGCCTATGTTTAGAATTGGAGTAGTGTATTATGGACATATCCTTGTCATGTTTTAAACATGTGGATGTAATGGATTGGTCATCATGCCTTATCTCGTTTAAATTGGGGGATCAACCTCTCACTTTTTTTTTTTTTTTCACATTCTCCTCCCTCCGTTCCCTTATTTAACAATTAGATTAATATTTGAATAATTCAGATTTGATTTTATACCGAAAAAGAAAAAGGAACCTACAATTGCAATTGTTTTTTTAATATAATTTTTGTTTACTTAATTGCAATATTAAAATATTCATGTCAAAAATTAGTAATTTAAATTCAATTGTTTTCCTTTTATAATTAAACGTTACCTATACATTCTCTCAACTTGATATCTATGTCATCTGTTCCCTCTAATAAATCATATTACTCTGTTTTGTCAGCACCATTAACTAATTTATTAAAAGGAACAAAAACAGTGGTACTAGATTAAACATTGACAAAATGAATAGAGAGGTAAGTAAAAAGATGAAACCGCCCGTTCTTAGTTTTGGGCCCATTATCTGATTAGTATGGGCCTAAACAATTTGGGCCCATCATCCTTTGAAGTCCTGTATAGAATTCGAAACGGGGATCAGACGGACAAATCCAACCAGATGCAGAGTTTTCCATTATTATTTAAAAGTTAATTTTTATAATCAGTAAAAACATTTTTATAATTAAAACCTTGGGGACACACTTGTTGAGCAACTTGAAGAAAACAGAGTAAATGGAAATCAAGAATCACACGTTTCACATATTATGTGCTGTGAAGTCTAATTGCTGAATCAGTTGTGCAGATAGATACTCTCTATCAACTTTCCAACATAATCACTCAAAAAGTCATTAGATTAAACTTCCATTGTTCTTCGTCAATAGTTTCTTCTCCCCGGGGAACGGAGGAAAATGTCCGTATAAAGATAGAGCTCTTAACACATGCTCATTTATGTGTGCGTGCACAGCCACGGGTATCCCGTTAACAGGAATAATCATATTCGAGGCACTATCGGTCACTAAATATAAATACTGTTTTCGGTCAATATTGGAAAATCATTTCGCTGCATTGCAGAAACCCGTTGGCCTAAAAGTCCTTTTAATATATAATCTGAAAGGCAAAAGTTGTTGTTTGGGTGCTTTTATGGTGATATGGGAATCCATTTGAAATTCCAGTGAGTCCTCTACGATTAAATAGGCGATGAGAATGGCTTTTGCATGTACGGAAAGTAAGTTATGCATTTAATGAAACGATTAAATTCCCAAGTTCCTATATTACCCTCTTCTTCCCCCTAGGATTACGTTTCTAGGCACTCTGTAGTTTGTTTTGTTCAGCACATTACGTTGATAGCACATGGATTTTCTTAATAAAAATAATCTTATCCAATATACTACTTTCAGCCTTAATAGTTGACTTTTTTTTTTTTTTAAGGAAGCTAATTACTAATATATTTATTATTCTTTTAAAGGTTAATTTACTTGACTTATGAACTGATATATAATTTAATTATACATATAATTAAGTATTTCAGAATATATATTATAATTGGGTCTCTTTTAATTTCCCTTAAAAAATTAACTAGCTCTTGTATTAACTTGCTTTAAAGGATAATTAATACACACAAATATGTACACTCTTTTTATTCAAACATGCATTCAAGTATTTTGTTTTTACACAAATATTTACATATAATCATTATTCATCGCATCGAATTTTAAATTGCCTATACTTTTTTAAATAAATCAAGTTTTACATAATGAAAGTCCTATTCTTTTTAGTAAGTATACAATTAGAAGGATAATTAATTTGTTGGTGAGAAAATGACTTTCTTAAATAAAAATTTATGTTTATGAGAGAGAACCTTCTCATTCATATTTGTCGTCAATCTGTACCAAATGAATCCCATAAAGTAAAGTTTGAGTTCCAAAGAGGTATAAAAGTGAAGGACGTAGGCGAAAAAGTCGAAAAGAAGAGGGTGAGGATAATCAAAAGGAATCTGTGTTATCCATGGCGAAACGTGAGGGAGCTGGACCTTATGACGATGCCTTTTATGCTTAACAAGGAAAGAAAACATACAACACAGCACAACAATGTGAAGTTGACAGTAAAAAAGCCTTGAGGCAGAGAACGACACCCCCAAGACCAAAGATCAGACCTGTTTTTTTGTTTCAATAGGCTCCCACTTCCCTATGATTTCTATTGCTGGTAAGTGATAAGGAATTTCCATATTTGCACAACTCACATTCCAATGCACTTCTTCTGCATAAGTTTCCACAAAATCTGACAACCTTCAACATTGCTTGGTGTCGATTGAGACAGATTTTCACATGTAAGCAAATCTAATTACACTCATTATTCATCATCCCATTTGACTATTATTAGTCAAAAGAAAAGAAAAAGGATCAGCTTCAAATGATAAAAAGTAACAGAATATCAGCAGATGAGTGTGTGGACTGTGGAGGCATGTGGTGAGAGACTAGTTTGTCATAAAGCAATAGGCATAGTAGGCGTGTTTCTTTCTAGGCCTAAAGTCTCACGTCAGACCGTGTGGATGAAAAGAAAACCAGTGAATTATTGAGTTGATAAACATGAAACATCATCTTCCAATTTCATTACTTGCAAGATGTAGCCTCGCTGTGAGAGTTTGACACCTGAAATACTCCCAAGTTCTACATTATTACGACGAATAATTTTGAAACTGAACTGACCTGGAACTCGAAGGCATGATGATAATAATAGCAAAATGAAATATGTGGAGATTTCCAACCACGTGGATCCTGGGCTCTCCTTTAAGACCGCTGGGGTTTGGAAAAGTTGAAAAGGACAGAGAGTCAGAGAGAAGCAGTTGCAGAGGAACAGAAAGGTGCACACATGATATAGCAACCTTTTCAATCTGGGTAATTGTAATTCCACTCCCTCACCTTCATGATCATCACAAACCTACCTCCACTTTTAATGGTGAGTATTAAGTCACTTCTGAGGCAGTTGAGGAAACGCAATTGAAGTTATCTGGGCCTTTTTTAATATTTTATAAGCTTCTAATTTAAAAGGTTTAATAAACCCTTTTAGGAAAAATATAAAATCAAGTTATTGGTAGATCCGCCCAAAAAAAATCAATCTTATTATCGGTGAGATGGACGGGTGATCCATTTAAGATATGGACCCAAAAAAACAGGAGAAAAAACAAAAACCACTAAACAGGGAGGGAGGATCGCATTAATGAATGAAAAGAATCTTACCAGTTTGACCTCTGTGTCACCCAAACATAAATTAGACGCATGCATATCACGCGTATTATTCATTGAAATCCCTACTTTGCATATTTGATCACAATTGATTTGATTTATCAATTTTCTTGCAAATAGAATATTAACATTCGTAATTGATTGCGTATAGGAAAATCCATTAAAGTTCAAATTCTGTATAATTCTGAGAACCAAAAGCGACATAGAACTCACCGAAAACCAAAATCCTGGCTATAAGTGGGAATCACGTGATTACAGAATAGATTTAAAGCAGGAAAAAAAAAATCTACAGTCACCTGACAATTATCAAGTATCTTTTCTTTTCTTTTTGGTCAATAGGAATCTTTCTTTTCAGGTAGGCCCTTAGAGGCTAAAACTCTTTCTCAGTTTCTTATCACCGAAGGGCAGCGGCAAGGCAATTATGGAGTCAAGTAAGCAGCTAAGCAAACATCATTATTTCCTCCAGACATAAAATTGGCTGGTTCAATCGAATAACCCTGGACAACGTAAAGCTTGAATCAGGAATTCAAATTATTGAAACCAAACAATAAGAGCAGATATCAGGCTTCAGTTCGTCTAGCAACTCATGTTTTATCTGGGGAGGATAAATAAGACAAGTTAATAATAACAGTTTATTGAACTGCCATTAACCTCTGGTCTGCTACTTCGCGGAAGCTAAATGACAATCCATCAAAAGCAACTCATTAACCATGCTATTCAAAATATGCTATTGTATGGCTGTTTCAAGTTTATAGAAATGCATGATTATAAGAGCTGGGCGTAAGAATCGCCATTCTTGGCCACACAAGCAACGCTGGGAGACTGAATCTATATTTGTCATGCTGAAGCATCAAAAGTAAAGTTAAGTAATCCCCGAGCATCCTACTTAAAAGATAAGGTAGAACAATGCACTTGCACGGCATAGAGATAAGCAAGCCTGAAAATTAAAGTCCATTTCACTGATTAAGGACAAAATTACGGAAATGATATTAATGAATTGAGCGAATAAAATGATATTAATGAATTGAGCGAATAGACTCAAAGCATCTAAAAAAGATGCATCTTTACAACAAAAGACAAGCAAGCGCACTGTTCTTCTGAAACTCAAGAATTTTTTTTCCAAGAAACATCAACCTATAAACATGATTACTATACAGCAGCGTTTTTCGTCTTACAATTTGTTAAGACTGATATATTGACTCTGGCGTAGATTCGCAAAACATACATTTAATCTTCACACTTCAAATGCTTAGGAGCTCCCCTAATTCACAGAGCTTTAGATTCTAGTTAAATGCTACTTCATGTGGCATCTATAAATAATTCGTGCGGACATACTTAATAGTAGATATTTGTAACGTTTGCACCACACTTTCATGGCAAAAGATGGTAATGTGACAAAGAAACAACCAATGAATGCGTCAAAACTGAAAATAAACATAAACTAAAGGAACTCAGGATTTCCAGATCAAATACTCAAACGTAGAAACAGAGCCGTTGATGATTTCACCAACAATTAAAAACCAAATACGAGGTCTTACCCATTAAGTTGTCTCCACCAGTCCATCAAAATCTAATAACAGGCTTGATGCTAACTATCATGAACTACTTCACAAACTGTAGCAGTTGCATTTCATTCTGTATGCAGATATTACTTCCTTTTGGTGCATTAAATTCATTAACACTTCATTCTTGAAATTCCAAAATAAATCTCAAACCAAACAGACTCAAAACTTACTGTGATGAAGATTAAAGACAGGCCCCGATTTGATTTCATTTGGAGTTTTACAGACGCGTTATGGTAACATGGTTAATCAACCAAACGAGCAGGCCTTTCATTTCTCCTTGACAAATCACAAGACTCGCTAGCACAGAAGGAAAAAGAATATTAGAACTGCGACTTTTATTCTGAAACGAGAAGGTAATCCTGAACATGCTGAAAGCAGCAGGAACGTAACTAGCTTTATGCGCCAGAAACAAGGTGAATTATGTCGCATTACAGACGCGTAAACCATACTTATATTACTAAGCAATCGAAATTCGATCAAGGGTCCAAACTACTCATAAATCAAACACTTGCATTAGATTAAATTAAGCTCAGATATGAGCAAGAAGTCTTAGACTAGACTCTGCTAGAATGTTACATTTATAAAGCTTTTGCCTTCCGAATTTTGAGAATTAAATCTTTGATCCATCTACTCCCACGCCAAACGGAAATCAAATCCAATCAAAGCATGAAAATTTCATATGAATCTAGATTCAGAATTAAAAAAAAAAAAAAAGGCCAGTCATCAAGATCTATAGTACTAGATTAGCGTAAATCATGTTAACTAACATCAGGATGAACTACCAAATCTAAAATATTCGGATCTGATAAACCAGAATTTAATTTAATGAGTATAAAAATCCTATCTGTAAGAACTCCGACCTGAGATCTGAGCAATAATCGCCAGAAAAACCAAGATCCATGCAAAGCTTCACCGCGGTCTCCGATTCAGTTGATGCAAGGCGGGATCCGATTCTACGCCGGTAAGGAAACCGTCCATTTCGCGCCATCCGGCGCAGTGGTAGAAGCAGAACCGGTTCCCGACCTGCACCAAGCGAATTAGACACCGCGCGGTGAGGTAACCATGACATCGTCTTCCCCTAACACCCAACACAGC